>CM038669.1:464967163-464969663 GCA_021605145.1 Aegilops bicornis | reverse complement strand
ACAAATAACAAATAAATAAATACAACAATAACAACAAAGCAGCTAACAACAACAACACTAAATTGAATGTACCGCAAGAAGAATAAATACAACAACAACAATGCAGCATAGAATATCTAGAATACTAAGAAGAATAACAAAGAATATAACAAAGAATAAAGAACAGAAAGAAAGAAAGGTTGTTAAACAAATACTAACAACAAGCAATAACAAAGAATAACACTAACAATAATAAAGAAATAAAAAGAATGTTTTAACAACAACAAAGAACAAATAACAATAAATAACACCAACAATGATATGAATAAATAGCAATAACAACAATAAATAACAAGAACAATAAGGCAAATAACAACAACAACAATAAATAAATAAATAACAATAATAACAATAAATAAATAAATAATAAATAATAAATAACAACAATAAATAAATAACTAAATAACAACACTAATAACAATAACAATAATAACTACTAAATGTTAAAGGAATGACCAATACCATAAGAATAATTCAACACCAATAATTCAACACTACCACTACAATAACAACAATAACAACAACAACAACAACAACAAATAACAATAACAACAACAATAAATAAATAAATAAATAACAATAACAACAATAAATAACAACAACAACAATAACAAATAAATAACAACAACAATAACAAATAAATAAACAACAACAATAATAAGAATATTCATAAAGAAGAAATAAATAACAACAATAACAACAACAATAAATAACAAATAAACAACAACAACAACAACAACAACAACAACAACAAATAACAAATACAATAACAACAACAACAAACGACAACAACAACGACAATAATGGAATAACAACAACAACAAATAACAAATAAATAACAACAAATAACAATAAATAAATACAACAACAACAACGTATTAAATAACGATAACAACAACGCATAACAACAATACAACAACAACAACAACAACAACAACAACAAATAACCAAATAAATAACAACAAACAACAACAACAATAACAACAACAACAACAACAACAACAACAACAACAACAACAACAACAACAATAAGAACAAAGATCAACAATAACAAATAACAATATCAATAAAGCATCAAGAAATAACAAATAACAACAACAATGTTAAGAACAACAACAAGAATAACAACTAAAGAAATAACAATGTAAAGAAGAATAATAAGATCAATAAAGAATAACAACAACAAAGAATAACATCAAGAAAGAATAACAAAGAATAAAGAACAGAAGAATAATTAACAAGGCGAATAAAAAATAACACCAACAACAACAACAACAAATAACAGTCAAACAACATTACAACAACAGAATAATTAACAATAGAAAGAAGAAGAATAACAACAACAAGAATAACAATAATAAAATAAATAACAACAAGACTAATAAAGCAAATAAAGAAGAAACAGTAACAAAGAAGAAGCACCAAGAAGAAACATAACAAAGAACAAGAAATAAACAATAACAACAATAAATAACAACAATAACAACAATAACAACAATAAGAACAACAAGAATGACAAGAACAAGCATAAAGAATTATAACAACAACAACAATTAACAACAAAGAATAACAACAACAACAAATAACAACAACAACAACAGACAATAACAAGAACAACAAATAACGAAACAATAACAACAAATAACAACAACAAATAAACAATAACAACAAGAATAAATAAAGAACAACAACAACAAATAACATAAACAACAACAACAACAACAACAACAACAACAACAACAACAAATAAATAAACAACAAATAACAAACAACAACAACAAATGTCGTTAACAACAACAACAACAAGAACAACAACAACAACAACAAATAACAAATAACAACAACAATGTAACAACAAATAACAAATAAACAACAACAACAAACAACAACAAATAACAATAACAACAACAACAAATAACAACAAACAAATAACAACAACAACAACAACAACAACAACAACAACAACAACAACAACAACAAATAAATAAACAACAATAAATGAACAACAATAACAACAATACAACAACAACAACAAACAAACAACAACAACAATAAATAAATAACAATAACAATAACAAATAATAACAATAAATAAATAAATAATAAATAACAATAACAATAATAAATAAACAATGTCAAGAATAAATAAATAACAAGATAACAATAAATAAATAAAGAAGAATAAATACACAAATAACAATAACAAGAATAATGTTAATAACAACAACAAGAACAATAACAACAATAAATACAATAAATAACAATAGAATAACAACAATAACAATAACAACAATAACAACAAGAATAATGTTAACAAGAACAATAAATAAGCAACAAGAAGAATAACAACAAGAATGCTAATAACAAATAAAGCAATAACAATAACAATAACATGTAATAAACAATAACAATGTCTCAATAAATAATAACAATAACAATAACAACAATAAATACAATAAAG
>CM038669.1:464944699-464967063 GCA_021605145.1 Aegilops bicornis | reverse complement strand
AACAAATAAATAAATAACAATAAATACAATACAATAACAAATACAATAACAATAACAATAACAATAAATAACAATAACAACAATAAATAAATAAATAAATAAATAACAACAATAAATAACAATAACAATAACAATAACAATAACAATAAATAAATAACAACAATAACAACAACAATAACAATAATAATAACAACAATAAATAAATAAATAAGAATAAATAACAACAACAATAACAACAACAACAATAAATAAATAACAAACAACAACAAATAAATAAATAAATAACAATAATAACAATAACAACAAATAACAACAAATAAATAACAACACCAACAATAACAATAACAACAACAATAAATTACGAACAACAACAACAACAACAACAACAACAACAACAACAACAACCATTAAATTCATTTACAACAATAAATAAAGAAGAACAACAACAACAACAACAACAACAACAACAACAACAACAACAACAACAACAGAATAACAACAATAAGACAACAACAACAAATGAAGAACAAATACAACAATAATAACAACAACAACAACACAATACAACAACAACGCATAAATACACAACAAATAACAAATAATTCAACAACAACAACAATAAAGAATAAATAAATAACACTAACAACAACAACAACAACAACAAATAACAACAATAAATAACAAATAAATAAATAACAACAACAATAACAACAAATAAATAACAACAACAACAACAAATAACAAATAAATAAATAAACAACAACAACAACACCAACAACAACAACAACAACAACATGAACATAACAAATAACAAACAACAACAACAACAACAACAACAAATAAATAAATAAATAACTTATTAACGACGATAAAGAATAAAGAAGAAATAGCAGAATAATAATAACAATAAATAAATAACAATAAAGAATAAAGAATAAAGAATAATAATAATAAATAAAGACAAGAATAAAGAAATAGAATAAAGAATAACAAATAACAAATAATAACAATAAATAACAATAAATAAATAAAAACAATAAATACTAAAGAATAATAAGAATAAATAATAAATAACAAATAACAATAATAATAAATAAATAAATAACAAATAACAATAAATAAATAACAATAAATAACAATAACAATAATGAATAATGGAAGAATAAGAATAAAGGTACTGTGAAATAGCAAACTAAAGTATAATAAGAATAAATAATAACAATAAATAAATAAATAACAACACTCAAAAACAATAAATATTCGCAGAATAAGAACAAAACAACAAATAAATAACAACAACAAATAACAATAAATAACAACAATAAATAACAACAATAAATAAATAACAACAAATAACAACAATAAATAAATAAATAAATAAATAACAACAACAATAACAACAATAACAAATAAATAACAACGATAACAAATAAATAACAACAACAAATAAATAACAATCAACAATAAATAAATAACAATAAATAAATAAATAAATAAATAACAATAACAATAAAATACAATAACAAATAACATCCACAACAAATAAGAATAAATATCGGGAGTAGTAATAAAGAATAAAGAATGAAGAATAACATAAAGAATAAAGAATAAGACCACCACTACCACTAACAAATAACAGTAACAACATAATGTAAAGAATAAAGAATAAAGTGAATAAAGAATAAAGAAGAAGAAGAAAGAAAGCAACGATAACAACAACAACAACAACAACACCACAATGCAAATAGCAGAGAAAGAAGAATAACAGCAACAAGAATAAAGAATAACAATAACATAAATAAATAACATAATAATAACAACAATAAATAACAATAAATACTAACAAATAAATAAATAACAACAACAATAATAAATAAATAACAATAAATAAATAAATAAATAAATAACAATAACAACAAATAAATAACAAATAACAACAAATAACAAATAACAACAAATAACACCAACAAATAAATAACAACCATACACTAACACTAAATAACAGCAATAAAGACTAACAATAAATGGGTAATGGAAGAATAAATAGCAAAGAGTGTGCTAGCAGTGAAATAACAATAACAACAACAACAACAACAATAAACAACAACAACAACAACAACAACAACAACAACAACAACAACAACAACAACAACAACAACAACAAATAAACAACAACAACAACAACAAGATAAACAACAACAATAATATATAAATAAATAAATAACAATAAATAATAACAATAACAATAAATAAATAGAATAATCTAACAAATAAATAACAATAACAAATAAATAAAATAAATAACAACAAATAATAAATAAATAAATAACAATAAATAACAAATAAATATCAATAAATAACAATAAATAAATAACAATAACAATAACAATAACAATAACAAATACAATGTCAACAATAACAAATAACAATACAATAAATACCAATAACAATAATAAATAAGAGTATTCAATAACAACAATAAAGTAACAATAACAAATAAATAACAACAGAATAAATAACAATAAATAACAGTGAAAGAATAAATAACAATAAATACAAATAACAACAACAATAACAACAACAAATAACAACAAATAACAACAACAACAAATAACAACAATATCAACAACAACAACAACAACAAATAACAACAACAAATACAACAACAAATAAACAACAACAACAAATAAACAACAAATAACAACAACATTTAATAACAATAACAATAAATAAATAACAATAAATAACAATAACAAATAAATAAAATAAATAAATAAATAAATAAATAACAATAAACAATAACAATAAATAAATAAATAACAATAACAATAAATAATAAATAAATAACAACAAATAAATAACAATAACAACAATAAATAACAATAAATAAATAAATAAATAACAATAATAACAAATAAATAACAATAACAATAATAACAATAAATAAATAAATAAATAAATAAATAAATAATATTCATAAATAACAATAATAATAACAAATATCGATAATAACAAATAAGAATAACGTATAATAACAAATAAATAACAACAACAACAACAATTCAGATAACAACTAATTACTAACAATAACGAATAACGTATTTACAAAGTATAATGAATACGAAGAATAAGAGTAAAGAAGAAGCAAAGAACAACAAATAACAACAACACTAACAACAACAATGCAAGTATTGAAGCAATAAATAAATAATAAATAACAAAGTAATGCAATAACAATAAATAACAAATAACAACAATACAACAATAATAATAACAATAATAATAATAATAAAGGGATAAATAGCAGCAGCATATAATAACAACAAGAATATAGCAATAAAGAATAATAAATAACAAATAAATAACAACAACAATAAATAAATAAATAAATAATAATAAATAAATAAATAAATAAATAAATAATACTACCAAATAAATAACAACCATACTCAACACTCAACAACAAATAACAAAGTATCAATACTAAATAGCAGAATAAAGTAGCAAATAACAGTAGTAACAATAGCAGAATAACAACAATAACAATAACAATAACACAATAAATAAATAAATAAATAACAATAAAATAACAAATAAATAAATAACCTATTAAATAACAATAACAATAATAACAACACCACCAACAACAAGAGTAATAACAATAACAAATACCAACAATAATAATAACAACAAATAAATAACAATAACAATAACAACAAATAAATAAATAAATAAATAAATAACAAATAACAAATAAATAACAACAATAAATAAATAAATACCAATAACAAATAACAACAATAATATGAAACAATAAACAACAATAAATAAATAACAATAACAATAACAACAATTTAATAACGATAACAATAACAATAACAATAACAATTTATTAACGACGATAAAGAATAAAGTAGAAGAAAGAAGAAGAATAACAACAACAACAATAACAATAATAACAAGGTAACAAGAATAGAATAAATAACAATAATAATAAAGAAATAGCAGCATAAAGAATAATTAATAAAGAATAACAACAACAACAAATAACAAATAACAAATAACAACAAATAACAACATAACAACAACTAAAAATAACAATAAATACTCATAAGAATAAGAAGAATAAATAAATAACAAATAAATAACAACAACAATAACAAATAAATAATAACTATAAATAACAATAAATAACAATAACAATAAAGAATTTACGGAAGAAATAACAAGAAATTTAATGTAAAGAATAAAGAAATAAATAAATAATAAATAATAAATAAATAACAAATAAATACAACAATAAATACAACAACAGCAGAATAAGAATAAATAAATAACAACAACAATAAATAATAACAACAACAATAACAAATAACAACAAATAACAACAAAATAAATAAATAAATAAACAACAATAAATAAATAACAACAATAAATAACAATAACAATAACAAATAACAACAACAACAACAACAAATAACAAATTAAATAAATAAATAAACAACAACAACAAAATAAATAATAACAACAACAACAACAACAACAACAACAACAATAACAATAATAAAAAATAACAACAACAATAAATAACAATATCCACAAATAACAAGAATAAATAAATAAACATCGATAGTAACAACTAAAGAATAAGAATAAAGAATAGAAGAATAAAAGAATAAAGACCACCAATAACAACTAACAATAACAATAAATAATGAAGTAAATAAAGAATAAAGAATAATAAAGAATAAAGAAGAAATAAAGCAAAGAATAACAATAACAAATAACAATAAATAACAATAATAATAGTAATAGCACAATAAATAACAATAATAACAACAATAAATAACAATAACAATAAATAATAACAATAACAATAACAATAAATAAATAAATAACAACAATAAATAACAACAATAAATAACAACAATAACAATAAATAAATAAATAACAATAAATAACAATAACAATAACAACAACAAATAACAACAACAACAACAACAATCAACAAATAACAACAACACTAACAATTAAATAATAAAGAATAAGACTAACAATAAATAAGTAATAAAGAATAAAGAAGAAAGAAGAAGAAGAAGAATAAATAACAACAACAATAACAACAACAAATAACAACAACAATAACAATAACAACAATAAATAGAACAAATAACAATAACGACGACACCAATAAATAAGAGCAAATAAATAAATAACAAGAATAAATAAATAGCAATAACAACAAATAAATAAATAACAAATAACAATAAATAATAATAACAACAAGAAGAACAACAGCAAACAACAACAAGAATAACAATAACAACATCAACAAGAACAACAACAACAACAAATAACAACAACAACAACAACAACAAATAAAACAAATAACAATAACACACACACACACACACACACAACACACAACAACAATAAATAACAGAATAAACAACAACACACAAATAATAATAAATAAATAACAACAAATAAATAACAACAACAACAACAACAACAACAACAACAACAACAACAATAACAACACACAATAACAACAAATAAATAAATAACAATAATACAACAATAACAAATAACAACAACAACAACAACAACAACACTCCACAATAACAAGAACAACAACATCGGGAGTAGCAACAAGAATGCTAGAATAAAGAATAAAGAATAAAGAATAAAGAATAAAGACCACCACCACTAACAACAACAACAAGAATATCAGAATAACAAAGAATAAAGAATAATAAAGAATAAAGAAAGAAGAAAGTAAGAAAGAAAGAAATAAATAACAACAACAACAACAACAACAACATAAGTAAATAGCAAAGAAGCTAAGAAAGAACAATGTTAGTCAAAAGAATAAGAATAAATAAATAAATAAATAACAATAAATAACAACAACAATAAATAAATAAATAAATAACAAATAAATAAATAACAAAATAACAAATAACAATAACAATAAATAAATAAATAAATAACAACAAATAACAACAACAACAAATAACATAACAACAACAACAATAACAACAATGTTGGAAGACTAACAAATAATAACAACAACAAGACTAATAACAAGACAGAATATCAACAAGAAGAATACTCGAAGAAGAATAATAAAGGAAGACAAAGAATAACAATAAGAACAACAACAATACTAAATAACAAATAACAACAACAACAACAAATAAATAACAACAACAAATAACAACAACAAATAAATAACAACAACAATAACAATAACAACAACAATAAATAGAATACAACAACAATAACAACAAATAACAATACCAATAACAACAATAAATAAATAAATAACAATAAATAAATAACAATATCGGATAGTAACAACAAATGCTACAATAAATAAAGAATAACAAATAATAACAAATAACAATAACAATAACTAACAAATAACAATGTAATAATAAAGAAATAACAACGATAATGTAGAAGGAATAATAAAGAAATAAATAAATAATTAAGGAAGCAGAATAATAAATAAAGAACAATAAATAAATAAATAACAATAACAATAACAAGAGTAAATAATAATGTTAAATAAATAACAATAACAATAACAACAACAATAAAGAAATAAATAAATAACAATAAATAATAGTAACAACAAATAAATAACAATAACAAATAAATAAATAACAACAATAACAACAACAACAACAATAACAACAACAAATAACGCATAACAATACTTAACAACAACAATCTAACAACGAAGATGTTAACAATAAAGACTAAGCAATAAGAAGAAATTAAGAAGAAGAATAACAAGAAGAAAGAATAACAAATAAAGAAGAAGTAAATAAAGAAGAAGAATAACAAGTATATCAATAAATAACAAGAATACTACTAAATAAATAACAATAAATAAATAAATAACAAATAATAATAAATAACAAGAAGTAAATAAATACAATAAATAACAATAAGAAGAATAACAATAAATAGAATAAATAACAAATAAATAACAATAATAACAAATAATAAATACAATAATAATAAATAATAAATAACAATAACATAACAATAACAATAATAAATAATAATAATAATAATAGTACAATAACAATAACAATAAATAACAATAAATAAATAATAATAATAACAACAATAAATAACAACAAATAACAATAATAACAATACAATAACAATAAATAACAAATAACAATTAATAAATGTAACAACAACAATAATAATGAACAACAAATAACAATGTCAATAAATAACATAAATAACAACAACAACAACAATAACAATAACAACAACAAATAAATAAATAACAATAACAACAACAATAATAATAACAATAAATAAATAATAACAAAGGAAATAACAATAACAATAACATGAATAACAAGAATAAATAGTAAAGAATAAAGAAGAAGAATAACAAAGAATAACAATAAAAGCAATAATAATAACAATAAATTAACAATAAATAAATAAATAAATAACAATAACAATAATAACAATAACAATAACAATAACAATAACAACAAATAAATAACAATAAATAAATAACAACAATAACAATAAATAATAATATAACAATAACAATAACAATAACAACAACACTACCAATAACAACAAATTAACAATAACAATAACAACAATAACAATGTTATTGAACAATACCAATAATAATGAATAAACAGCAGTTGTTATACAATAACGACGAACGACGAATAACAATGTAAATAACAAATAAATAAATAAATAACAATAAATAACAACAATAAATAAATAAACAATAACAATAAATAACAAATAAATAAATAAATAAATAAATAATAATAATAAATAAATAAGAATAAATAAATAAATAACAATAACAATAAATAAGAATAAGAACAAATAACAAATAAATAATAATAACAATAATAAATAATAAATAAATAAATAAATAAATACTCAATAAATAACAATAACAAATAAATAACAATAAATAATAAATAACAAATGGGGAATAAATAACAATAACAATAATAATAACAACAATAACAAATAAATAAATAACAACAACAACAACAACAACAAATAACAATAACAATACTATCCACAACAACAAGAATAACAACAACATCGAAGTAGCAATAAATAACAATAACAAGAATAAAGAATAAAGAACAACAGAAATGTAAAGAATAACAACAACCACAACAATAAACAATAACAATAAAGAACAATAATAAAGAATAAGAATACGACGACGCATTAACGACATCATGAATAAGAAGACTAAAGAATAAGAATAATAAATAAATAAATAAATAAGACAATAATAATAATAGAATAATAGCAATAAAGTAGCAGAATAATAATAAAGAATAAAGAATAACAATAACAATAAAGAACAATAACAATAATAACAATAATAAGAATAAAGACAATAACAATAAATAAATAACAAACAATAAATAACAATAACAATAACAATGTAATAACAACAAATAAAATAACAAATAACAAATAACAATAAATAACAATAACAATAATAAATAAAGTAACAGTATAATAACAAGAAGAACAAGCGTTAATAGTGGAACAAATAAGACAATAAAGACTAACAACAATAATACATAGCTACAATAAAGAAGCATTTCAAAGAATAACAATAAATAACAACAACAATAACAGAATAACAATAACAAATAGAAATAACAAGCAGTTAACAACAACAATAACAACAATGGGGAATAAATAAATAAATAACAACAACAACAACAACAACAAATAACAAGAGTTAAATAACAATAATGTAGAATAACAATAACAACAACAACAATAACAACAACAAATAAACAACAACAACAACAACAACAACAACAACAACAATAAATAACAACAAATAAATAAATAACAACAACAATAAATGTCAACAACAACAATAATAATAACAAATAAATAAATCAACAATAACAACAACAACAATAACAAATAAATAAATAAATAACAACAATGAATTAAATAAATACCAAATAACAACAACAACAACAACAACAACAACAATGTAAATAACAACAACAACAACAACAAATAAACAACAACAAATAAACAACAACAACAACAACAACAAATAAACAATAAATAAATAAATAACAACAACAACAACAACAATAATAATAACAATAACAAATAAATAAATAATTTATAAATAACAATAATAATAGATTTATTAACGAGACGATCAATAATAAATAATAAATAAAGAATAACAATAAATAAACAACAAATAAATAAATAATAAATAATAACAATAATAAATAACAATAAATAAATATAATAATAAATAAATAAATAAAAATAAATAACAATAACAATAAATAAATACTAACAATAAATAACAATACAATAACAATAAATAACAAATAACAAATACAATAACATAACAATAAATAAATAAATAACAATAACAAATAACAAATAAATAACAATAAATAACAAATAACAATAACAACAAATAACAACAAATAACAACAATAAATAAATAAATAAATAAATAAATAACAACAACAACAATAACAACAGTATTAACAACAAATAAATAAATAAAGACTAAATAACAATACTTCAATAACAATAATAAAGAAGGAAGAATATTTTAAAGACGACAACAATAAGAAATAAAATCAAGAATAACAAAGCACATATTTCAACAACAATAACAACAACAGTAATAAAGAAGGCAAAGAATAAGAATAACAATAACAAAGAAGAAGAAAACTAATAAAGAAGAATAAAGAATAACAAGAAATAAGAAATAACAATAGATAACAACAATAAAGAAAGAATAAAGAATAACAAGAATAATAAGAATAACAACAAATAAATAAATAATACAACAAATAAATAAATAAAATAAATAAATAACAACAAATAACAAATGAACAACAACTCACTAACAACAACAACTACACTAACATTCAATAACAAAGAATAGCATTAACAATAAATGTAATAAAAGAATAAAGAAGAAGAAGCAAAGAATAAATAAAGAACAACAACAATCAACAACAACAATAACAACAACAACAACAACAACAACAACAACAACAACAACAAATAACAATGTAAATAAATAACAACAACAAACAAATAACAACAATAATAATAAAGTAAGAGTAACAATAAATAAATAAATAAATAACAATAACAACAACACAGTAACAACAACAAATAAATAAATAACAATAAATAACAAATAAATAAATAAATAAATAAATAACAACAAGAATAACACCACAACAAATAATAACAAATAATAATAACAACAGTGTCTAACAACAAATAACAAGAACAATAACAAATAAATAACAATGAATATCTACAAATAACAAGAAGAATAATGACCAAGAAATAAATACAAACAATAACAATAAAGAATAAAGAATAAAGAATAAGCAGAATACCACTAATTACCAACAATAATGTAAGAATAACAAAAGAATAAAGAATAAAGAATAATAAAGAAGAAGCAAAGAAGAATAACAACAAATAAATAACAATAACAACAACAACAATGGGTAATAGCAAAGAAGAAGAATAATAAAGAATAAAGAATATAAATAACAATAATAAATAATAACAATAACAATAAAGAAATAATAAATAACAATAATAAATAAGAATAAAGAAATAAATAGCAATAACAATAACAATAACAATAATAATAGAATAATAATAACAATAACAATAATAAAGAATAACAACAAATAACAATAATAACAATAAATAACAATAACAATAACAATAAATAAATCAACAATAACAATAAATAACAACAACAATAAAATAACAGCAAATAACAATAACAATAACAATAACAACAATAACAAATAACAACAACAACAACAATAACAACAACAACAACAAACAACAAATAAATAACAACAACAACAACAACAACAATAAATAACAACAACAATAACAACAACAACAACAACAATAACAAATAAATAACAATAACAACAACAAATAACAATAAATAAATAAAGAATAACAAATACAGAGCAAAGAAATAAATAAAGAAACAGACCAAATAAATAAGAAGAATAACAACAATACAATTAACAATAAAGACAATAATAAGAATAAAGAATAAGAAGAATAATATTTAATAAGAATAATAAAGAAAGAAAGAAGTAAATAACAACAATAATAATAATAAATAACAATAAAGAAAGAATAACAATAAGAAGAGAATAAGCAAGAAGAAGAATACCAATACAAGAGAGAATAAATAATAAATAAATAGTCAGCAAATAACAATAACAATAAATAACAATAACAACAACAAATAACACATACATATTATTACAATTACAACAATAACAACATACATACATATTACTAATAATAACAATGTTAACAATAACACATACAACAATAACAATAATAACAATAATAAATAATAATAACAATAATAATAATAATAATAAATAACAATTTAATAACAATAACAACAATAACAATAATAACAATAATAATAATAACAATAATAATAACAATGATGACGACGATAGCCAAATAACAAATAAATAACAGTAACAATAACAACAACAATAACAACAACAACAACAACAATAACAATAACAACAATAACATAGAATAACAACAAATAAATAAATAATAACAATAAATAATAAATAAATAAATAACAAATAATAACAATAACAATAACAACAAATAACAATAACAATAAATAACAATAACAATAATAAATAACAATAACAACAAATAACAATAAATAACAATAAATAAATAAATAACAATAAATAACAATAAATAAATAACAATAACAAATAACAATAATAACAATAAATAACAATAAATAACAATAAATAACAAATAACAATAATAACAATAACAATAATAAATAAATAACAATAAATAATAACAACAATAAATAACAATAATAAATAAATAACGAAATAACAATAAATAGCAGAATAACAATAACAATAACAATAACAACAACAATAATAAATAAATAAATAACAATAAATAACAATAACAATAACAAGAATAAATAATAATAAATAACAATAATAACAATTGTAGAATAAAGAAAGAATAAATAAATAAATAACAACAACAATAAACAACAACAACAACAATAAATCAACAATAACAACAATAAATAACATAAACAACAAACAAATAACAACAAATAAATAACAACAACAACAACAACAAATAAATAACAAATAAACAACAACAACAACAACAACAAATAACAACAATAAATAACAAATAAATAAATAACAATAAATAAATAACAAATAACAACAATAAATACAATAACAACAATAAATAACCCATTTATTTATTTACGACGACGACATTCAAAGGAAGAATAACAATAATGTTAGAATAAATAAATAAATAAATAATATAACAATGAATAACAAGAACAATAATGCTAACATTAAATAATAAAGAATAAATAACAATAATAACAAGAATAATAAAGAATAACAATAACAATAATAAATAATAACAATAAATAACAATAAATAACAATAACAATAATAAATAATAAATAACAAATAATAATAAATAATAATAATAAATAATGAATAAAGAATAACACGACGATAACAAAGAATAAATAACAAGAATAACAATAACAATAAATAACAATAAATAAATAACAATAAATAATAATAAGAACAATAATGAAGAATAAGGCACAAAGAATAACAAATAACAATAAATAACAAAGAATAAATAAATAAATAACAATAACAATAATAACATAATAACAATAACAATAACAATAACAATAATAACAACAATAACAATAAATAAATAACAACAACAATAACAATGAAGAACAAGAAGAAAGAATAACAAAGAACAAAGTTAAATAACAAATAGAAGTTAATAAATAAGAACAAGAAGTCAACAAATAACAACAATAACAACAACAAATAAATAACAACAACAACAATAACAACAACAAATAATAACAACAACAACAACAACAACAACAACAAATAAATAAATAATAACAACAAATAAATAACAATAACAATAACAATAAACAATAAATAATAACAATAACAACAATAAATAACAATAAATAACAATAATAACAATAACAGCAACAATAACAATAGCAACAATAATAACAATAACAACAATAATAAATAATAAATACTAAGAATAATAACAATAACAATAACAATAACAATAACAATAATAACAATAAGAATAAAGTAACAATAACAATAATAATAAAGAACAATAACAAAGAATAAATAAATAAAAGAATAACAATAAAGAACAATAATAAAGAATAAATAATAACAATAAATAAATAATAACAATAAATAAATAACAACAATAACAACAATAACAATAACAATAAATAAATAACAACAATAACAACAACAATAACAATAACAAATAAATAAATAATAATAAATAACAATAAATAATACTACTAACAACAACACTAACAATCAACAAATAAATAAATAACAATAAATAATGCAATGGAATAACAACAATAACAACAAATAACAACAACAAGAATAACAAATAACAACAACAACAACAACAACAACAACAACAACAACAACAACAACAATAAAGAATAACACAAGACTAACAACAATAATAGTATATTCAATAACAATACTAATAGCAATAACAACAAAGAACAATACTAACAACAATAACAAAGAAGACAACAACAATGAAGCAGTATTTTAACAATAAATAAACAACAATAACAATAACAACAAATAATAAGAACAATAAATAAATAAAGACAATAAATAATAAATAAATAAATAAATAATAATGAACAAATAAATAACAATAAAGAACAACAACAATAAATAAATAACAATAACAATAAATAATAAATAAATAAATAACAATAACAATAATAACAATAATAATAACAATAACAATAAATAATAATAACAATAAATAATAAATAACAATAACAATAACAATAAATAAATAAATAACAATAAATAAATAAATAACAAATAATAAATAATAAATAACAATAATAACAATAAATAAATAATAAATAAATAACAAATAATAAATAAATAAATAAAGAAGAAAGAAATAAATAACAATAACAACAATAACAATAACAAATAATAACAATAATAACAACAACAAATAAATAAGAATAACAAAGAATAAATAGAACAAATAAATAAATAAATAACAACAATAAATAACAATAACAACAAATAAATAACAACAACAACAACAACAACAACAAATAACAACATAAATAATAATAAATAAATAATTCAATAAATAAATAAATAACAACAACAATAAAGACTAACAATAACAAGACTAACAACAATAAATAACAGAATAACAACAACAACAACAATAACAACAACAACAACAACAACAACAACAAAAATACAACACTAACAACAAAGAACAATAACAATAAAGAATACAATAACAAATAAATAAATAAATAAATAACAACAACAACAATAAATAACAATAAATAATAACAATAACAACAACAATAACAATAACAATAAAGAAGAAGAACAGAATAAAGAATAACAACAATAAATAATACTAACAAAGAATAACAATAAAGAATAAATAACAATAACAATAATAACAAATAACAATAACAATAAATAACAATAAATAACAATAACAATAACAATAACAATAACAATAACAATAACAATAACAACAAATAATAACAATAAATAATAAATAACAAATAACAAATAACAACAATAAATAAATAAATAACAATAACAAATAACAACAACAACAACAACAACAACAACAACAATAAATAACAATAACAAATAACAACAACAATAATAACAAATAAATAACAACAACAACAACAACAACAAAGAAGAATAGACAATAAATAAATAAAGGAAGAATAACAATAACAACAATAACAAATACAAGAATAAATAAATAAATAACAACAACAAATAACAACAAATAACAACAACAACAACAACAACAACAACAACAAATAACAACAACAACAACAACAACAACAAATAAATAACAACAATAACAACAACAACAACAACAACAACAACAACAACAATCAAAATAACAACAAATAAATAACAATAACAATAAATAACAACAATAAATAAATAAATAACAACAAATAACAACAAATAATAATAAATAACAACAAGAGTAATAATAATAATAAAGAATAAATAATAAATAAGAATTAACAATAAAGAAATAAATAACAACAATAAATAAATAAAGAATAACAATAACAAATAAATAACAACAAATAACAATAACAATAAATAATAAATAAATAATAACAATAACAATAACAATAAATAATAAATAATAACAAATAAATAAATAATAACAATAACAACAATAACAATAATAACAACAATAACAACAACAACAATAATAAATAACAATAAATAACAACAAAGAATAACAATGTAACAATAAATAAATAACAATAACTAATAACAATAAATAACAGGAATAATAAAGAATAAAGAAGAATAAAGAATAAGAAATAAATAACAACAATAACAATAATGTTGAAGAATAAATAACAACAATAACAATAATAACAACAACAAGAACAACAACAAAGAACAACAACAGGAGAATACAACAACAAATAACAACAAATAAAATAACAATAACAATAAATAAATAACAACAATAACAACAACAACAAATAACAAATAAACAACAACAACAACAACAATAAATAACAACAACTAACAATAAATAACAACAATAACTCTAATAACAACGAGAATAAATTTACAACAACAAATTTACAACAACAATAATAAATAACAACAAGAATAACAAATAACAATAATAAATAACAACAATAACAATAACAACAACAACAATAAATAAACAACAACAAATAACAATAACAACAACAACAATAACAATAATAACAACAATAACAGTAAATAAATAACAATAAATAATAACAATAACAATAATAATAATAAATAACAATAAATAAATAAATAAATAATAAATAATAATAATAACAACAACAATAAATAGAATAACAATAACCAATAATAAAGAATAAAGAAGAATAAATAATAAAGAATAAATAACAATAAATAACAATAACAACAATAAATAACAATAATAAATAAATAAATAAATAACAATAAATAACAATAAATAACAATAAATAACAATAACAATAAATAACAATAAATAAAATAACAATAACAATAACAACAACAATAACAACAACAACAACAACAACAATAACAACGAATAACAATAAATAACAACAACAATGAATAACAAATAACAACAATAAATAACAATAATAACAAATAAATACAACAATAACAACAACAACAATAACAACAATAACTACAATAACAAGAATAATAAAATAACAAATAACAACAACAACAACAATAACAACAACAACAATAACAATAACAAATAATAAATAACAATAAATAACAATAATAACAACAACAATAACAACAATAACAATAACAACAATAACAATAAATAAATAAATAATAATAACAATAATAATAACAATAAATAACAATAACAATAACAACAAATAAATAAATAACAATAAATAAATAACAATAAATAAATAAATAAATAAATAACAATAAATAAATAATAAATAAATAACAAATAACAACAACAATAATAAATAAATAACAATAATAACAATAATAACAATATAACGATAAATAACAATAAATAACAATAAATAACAACAACAAGAATAACAGAAGAACAACAATAAATAACAACAACAACAAATAAAGAAGTCAATAACAACAACAATAACAATAACAACAACAATAACAATAAATGTAACAATAAAGAATAATAACAATTGGAACAATAACAACAATAAGAATAACAACAAATAATAACAACAACAACAAATAAATAAAATACAATAATAACAATAACAAAGAACAAAGGAAGAAGAAGAAGAAGAATAAGAAGAATAAAGAAGAAAGAATAAGAAATAACAATAAATAACAATAACAACAAATAAGTCAAAGAAATAAGACCAAAGAATAACAAATAAATAACAACAACAACAACAACAACAACAAATACAATAACAACAACAACAACAACAACAACAACAACAACAACAATAACAACAATAAATAACAACAATAACAACAAATAAATAACAACAATAACAACAACAAATAACAACAACAATAAATAAATAACAAATAAATAACAATAATAACAACAACAAATAACAATAATAAATACAACAACAACAATAAACAAAGAACAACAATAACAATAACAATGTAGAATAACAATAACAATAATAATAACAACAACAACAACAATAAAGAATAAGAGAAAGAATAAAGAAGAACAACAACAACAACAAGAACAATAAGAACAGAAAGAATAAAGAATAAGAAGAATAACAACAAAGACCTGTAAAGAACAAGAATAAATAACAATAAATAATAATAACAATAAATAAATAAATAACAATAAATAACAATAACAATAAATAACAATAACAATAATAAATAACAATAAATAATAACAACAACAAATAACAATAACAATAAATAACAAATAATAATAATAACAAATAACAATAACAATAACAAATAAATAACAATAACAATAATAACAATAAATAATAAATAATAATAACAATAACAACAAATAATAATAACAATAACGAATAAATAAATACTAAATAAGAACAAGAAATAAGAATAACAATAGGCAAAGAATAATAATAACAAATAACAACAATAACAATAAATAACAAGAATAAATAAATAATAACAATAACAATAAATAAATAAATAACAATAAATAACAATAACAATAATAAAGAACAACAACAACAATAAACAATAACAACAACAATAACAACAATAACAATAACAACAACAACAACAATAAATAAATAAATAACAATAACAACAAATAACAATAAATAAATAACAATAACAATAATATCAACAATAATAAATAAATAAAGAATAAACAATAACAACAAATAAAAAACAATAACATAACAATAAATAAATAAATAAATAACAACAATAACAAATAAATAACAAATAAATAACAACAATAACAAGAAATAACAATAACATCGATAACAACAACAACAACATAAGAATAACAAGAATAACAACAAGAAATAACAATAACAATACAATGACTAATCACAATATCAACAACAACAATAACAACAAGAACAACAACAAGAAGAACAATAAATAACAAAGAAATAAATAATAAGAAGACTACAACAACAACAACAACAAATAAGACTACTTTAACAATAATTTAATGAATTTATTAACAAGAAGAATAAAGAATAAATAAGAATAACAATAACAACAATAAGAATAGAATAAACAAGAATAACAACAACAACAATAAATAACAATAACAATAACAACAATAACAATAACAACAATAACAATAACAAATAACAATAACAATAAATAACAACAACAACAACAACAATAACAAATAAATAACAATAACAATAACAACAACAATAACAATAAATAATAATAAATAAATAACAATAAATAACAATAACAATAACAATAACAATAACAATAAATAACAATACTAACAATAACAAATAACAATAAATAAAACAACAATAATAAATAAATAACAACAAATAACAATAACAATAAATAACAATAACAATAAATAAATAACAACAACAACAATAATAACAAATAACAACAACAACAATAACAACAACAACAACAACAACAACAATAAATAACAACAAATAACAACAACAACAAATAAATAAATAACAATACCAATAAATAACAAATAAATAACAGTACCAACAACAGAATAAAGAATAACAACAACAACAATAATAAATAACAACAACAACAACAATAACAATAACAAGAAATAATAAGAATAACAAAGTAAAGAATAAAGAACAATAAATAAAGAAAGACTACTAATAACAATAACAAATAACAACAAATAACAAGAACAAATAATAATAAATAATAACAATAACAATAATAAATAAGAAGGAATAAATAAGAATAAATAATAACAAGAATAAAGAAGAATAAAGAATAATAAGAATAAAGAATAAATAAATAACAATAAACAATAATAACGATAACAATAACAAACAATAACAACAATAACAACAATAACAAATAAATAACAACAATAAATAACAATGTAAACTCAATAAATAACAAGTTAACAACAACAACAATAAATAAATAACAATAACAAATAACAATAAATAACAACAATAACAACAACAAATAACAACAAATAAACAACAACAACAACAACAACAATAACAACAAATAAATAACAACAAATAACAACAACAACGATAACAACAACAACAATAACAACAACAAACAACAACAACAACAACAACAAATAACAACAATAAATAACAACAATAACAACAACAACAACAACAACAATAACAACAACAACAATAACAACAATAAATAATAACAACAACAATGCTACAATAAATAATAATAACAACAATAAATAACAATAAATAACAACAATAACAATAACAATAACAATAACAATAACAATAAATAACAAATAACAAATAAATAATAAATAAAGTAGCAAATAAATAAATAACAATAAATAAATAAATAAATAATAACAATAACAATAACAATAAATAAATAAATAAATAATAATAAAGATAAATAGAATAAGAGACTAATACAGAATAAAGAAGAATAATAAATAACAACAATAAATAAATAACAATAAATAATAAATAACAATAAATAATAACAACAACAATAACAATAAAGAATAACACAACATACACAAAAATAACAAATAAATACACACATAACTACTAATACATAAATAACAATAACAATAAATAAATAAATACAACAATAAATAACAATAAATAAATAACAACAACAACAACAACAACAATGAACAACAATAACAACAACAACAACAAATAACAACAACAAACAACAACAAATAAATAACAACAACAATAACAACAACAACAAATAACAACAATAACAATAACAACAATAACAATAACAACAATAACAATAATAATAAATAAATAACAAAGAATAACAATAATAACAATAACAATAATAAATAACAAATAATAACAACAATAATAATAATAAATAATAACAACAATAACAATAACAAAATAACAAATAACAACAAGAACAATAAATAATAACAACAATAACAATAAATAAATAATAACAACAATAATAACAACAACAATAAATAACAACAATATAATAATAATAACAATAACAATAAATAAATAACAATAACAACAATAACAATAAATAATAACAATAACAATAACAATAATAATAAATAATAATAATAACAATAATAAATAAATAACAAATAATAACAAGAATAACAAGAATAACAACAATAAATAAGAACAAGAATAAATAAATAAATAACAAATAACAACAACAACAATAACAACAAATAATAACAATAACAATAACAGACAACAATAACAATAAATAACAATAATAACAAATAACAATAACAATAACAAATAACAAAGAACAACAACAACAACAACAACAACAACAACAACAACAATAAATAACAATAACAACAATAACAATAACAATAAATAAATAACAAATAAATAAATAAATAACAACAACAATAACAAATAACAACAACAACAACAAATAATAATAATAACAATAAATAAATAACAACAATAACAATAAATAAACAACAAATACAATAACAACAATAACAACAACAATAACAATAACAATAACAACGAATAATAACAAGAAGAATAAATAACAATAAATAACAATAACAATAACAACAATAACAATAAATAACATAAATAACAACAATAATAACATAACAATAATAACAATAACAACAACAATAACAACAACAACAACAACAACAACAAATAACAACAATAACAACAACAAATAAATAACAATAACAATAAATAACAACAACAAATAACAATAACAATAATAATAACAATAAATAACAATAAAGAACAAGAACAATAACAACAATAACAATAACAAATAACAATAAATAACAATAACAATAACAACAATAAATAACAATAAATAAATAATAACAACAACAATAAATAATAACAACAACAAATAACAACAACAATAACATAACAACAATAACAATGGGGTAACAACAAAGAACAACAACAACAACAACAACAATAACAACAAAGAATAAAGAATAACAAGAATAACAACAACAACAATAAAGAAAATAACAACAACAACAACAACAATAACAACAACAACAACAACAACAACAACAATAACAACAACAACAAATAACAATAACAACAATAACAACAACAACAGAATAACAACAACAACAAATAACAACAACAAATAACAACAACAACAACAACAACAACAACAACAACAACAAGAACAAATCCATAACAACAACAACAACAAAATAACAATAACAATAAATAAATAACAACAATAAATAAATAACAACAACAATAACAACAACAACAACAAATAAAGAATAACAAAAATAACAACAACAACAACAACAACAACAACAACAACAATAATAACAACAACAACAATAACAACAACAACAACAACAACAACAACAACAACAACAACAACAACAACAACAACAACAACAACAACAATAACAAATAACAAATAACAACAACAATAACAACAACAACAACAACAACAATAACAACAACAAATAACAATAAATAACAACAAATAAATAACAATAAATAAACAACAATAACAATAATAATAAATAAATAATAACAATAACAACAACAATAAATACCAATAAATAACAACAACAATAACAACAACAATAACAATAACAATAATAACAATAAATAAATAAAAGCAATAAATAACAACAACAATAACAATAACAATAAATAACAATAACAACAATAAAGAATAACAAAATAACAACAATAAATAACATAATAACAACAACAACAACAAATAAATAAATAACAACAATAACAACAACAACAACAACAATAAATAAATACAACAACAACAAAGAATAACAAATAAAGAACAATAACAATAAATAAAACAAATAAATAACAATAAATAAATAACAATAACAAATAACAATAACAACAATAAATAATAAATAAATAACAACAAATAAATAAACAATAACAATAACAATAAAGAATAAATAACAATAACAATAACAATAAATAACAACAACAATAACAATAACAACAACAACAATAAATAATAACAATAATAAATAAATAACAACAACAACAACAATAA
>CM038669.1:464927199-464937199 GCA_021605145.1 Aegilops bicornis | reverse complement strand
TTCTGCCTAGAATTAATTATTTATTAATCCTAAAATACCAAAGTAAATTTCTAGGGTTTGGCAATATCAAAATAAAGTGATGGCAAAAAGAATCATGCAAAAATAATTTTTCTAACTAAAACTATAGCAGATTTGCTATTCTGACTAAAACAATATTAAAGCATTTTTAATTATTTTTAACATAGCTAAATATATGTTTTTCAGAAACTACATAAAATTTGCAATCCAACAAAAAAGAATCACTCAAAATATTAAACAGAATAAAAGATATACATTTTTGAAAATTGAAACTATTCGCCAAAACAGTAAAATCTAAATAAAAAGAAAAGCCTAATGGGCCTATATCAGGCACTAGGCGCCAGATAGACTAAATGGGCCTAGGGTTTAACTAACAGAACCGCCTAATAAATAAAACCTAAACTAAAATAAAAACCGTCGGGCCGGGCCGTTTTCTAACTAAAACCATTCTTCTGGGGCTTCTAATCCCAACCCTAGATTTAGGATCTAACGGTGGAGGGGTTGCCGGGACTCACCGGACTCCGGGCGACGTTGGCGGGCGGGCGGCGAGAGTGTTCGGGGCTCGAGCGCCATGAAGCCGGGCGAGACGTCGGGGAGACGCGTAAGCACGGGAAGGGTTCGGTGGTGTTGGGGAGGGTCGGGGCACCAGGGCGCCATGGGTGGTGACTTTGGCGGCGGAGGAGCTCGGGTCCGCCAAGGCTCGGGAGAGAGAGGGAGAAGGGCTCCATGAGGCTAAGGGGGGAATGGGGTGCGGGGCTTGGCTTATATAGCCGTGGGCTCAAGCGAGGGGCGGAAGGGCATCGGGGTGCCGGGATCCTGGATCCTTCGGGATCCGTGGATCTCCCATGAGGTTCAAGGCATGCAGGGGGGAAGACGACGGGTGGGGGCCACGGGTCGCTGAGAGAGAGAGAGGGGAAGGTTTTGGCCGGTCGACCAATCCCAGGAAGATCGGGCGAGGGGGGCGCGGGTCGGCCGGCCGGCCTGCTGGCCTAGTGGGCCGGGCTATCCGGGCCGAAAAAGGGGAGGAGGGGAGGTGGCGCCTGGCCGGGCTCGGGTGGTTCGGCTGGCGCCCGGGGTTTTTTTTTTTTTTTTTAAAACAAAACCAAAATAAAACCTAAACTATAAATATTTTATATAGGGTATATATATACCAAAATGATCAGGGAATATTCCTTTCATTTGAACATTTTTCCAAAGGCAAAATCCAAACTTTATAAAAAATCCATTTTTTCAAATTAAATAAAATTCAGATTTGAATCCAAATCTTTGGCATTGTTTCCTCCGATATTTTGGAGTGTCATGTTTGCTCCTCTCATACTTTTGATCAAGTATTTATCGTGCTTAGTTTTTGAATTGTTTCCCACATGCCAAAGTTTGGAATTCAAATTCAAATAACTCAAACTTCAAATGGCATTCAAATTCAAACAGGATGCATAGGATGCTTATTATAATTGTAAAACATTCCAAATAGGAAATTTGGGATGTTACAAACCTACTCACCTTAAGATGAATCTCGCCGAGATTCGGGTTGGCTAGCAAATAGGTGCGGTGATCTCAAGAAGGTCTTCCTCGCTCCTGTGTGGCTTCTTCCTCGTGTGGTGACTCCACAAAGACCTTGCAAAACTTGATGACCTTGTCATGGGTGACTCGCTATGCGGTCTCGAGAATTTTGACGGGTTTCTCCTTGTAAGTTAAATCACCGCTGTCAGTATGGCCTCTAGGGGCACCGTGTCTCTCAACGGAACATCGGCCATGTCCGCATGGCACTTCTTCAACCGAGAAACGGAAAGACATCATGAACTCGGACAATCCTTCCGCAATTCCAACTTGTATGCAACCTCTCCACGACGCTCGAGGATTTTGTAGGGCCAATGAATCGGGTGCTAACTTTCCTTGACTCCAAACCTCTTGATTCCACGGGCGGAGACACACGAAGGTATGCTCGGTCTCCCACTTCGTAAGTCACTTCCTTGCGCCATCGTCGGCATAACTCTTCCGTCTCGACTGCGGCTATCTTGAGCCTGTCTCGAATCAGCTTGACTTTCTTCGAATCCTTGATAAGATCGGAACCGAAAAGTGATCGATCTCCAACACTATCCCACAAAGAATGGCGCTCGCACCTCCTTCCGTGATAGAGCTTCAAAGGGGCCATCTTTCAGATCGGATTGATAAATGTTGTTGTATGAGAATTCTGCGACGGCAAATTATCATCCCAGCTAGACCCATAGTCTAGCACACAAGCTTCAACATGTCCTCCGTAATCTGATTGACTCTCTCGGTCCGTCCATCTGTTCATGGATGAAAAGTCTGTATCAATTCCAAATTTCGCACTCCAAAGTTTCATGCAATTGCTTCCAAAACTTTGAGGTAAATCATGCTCCTCTATCCGACACGATTTTCCTCTAACTCCATGCGCATATACGATCCTCGGTCATGTATATCTTGGCCAACTTAGCAATCGGTATAGGTAGTCTTCACAGAATGAAGTGAGCTACCTTAGTCAAACGATCAACTACTACCCAGATAGAATCATAACCTGAACGGGTCCCGGGTAATCCCGTGATGAAATCCATACCAAGTTTCTCCCATTTCCAATCGGAATCGGCAAAGGTTGAAGTAACCCCGCTGGCTTCGATGTTCTCGCTTTACACGTTGACAAACATCGACACGGCCACGACTCGGCAATGTCCTTCTTCATACCGTCCACCGTAAACTTTGCTTCAAATCCAGGTGTACATCTTGGTGTTGCCGGATGAATCGAGTACGGTGAATCATGAGCCTCAAGAATTAGCTTCCTCGAGCTCGGGATCATTGGGCACATAAATACGCATCCTCAAACCATATAGTTCCATGTTCATCCTTTCGAATCCTTTAGCTTTTCCTTCCTCCATCTTTTGCTTTATCTCATCGATTTCCTTGTCCGACTTCCGGCTTCGCGAATCCTTTTCGTCAAAGTGGACTGAACTTCCAGAGTTGCAACAAATCCTCTCGAACTATTTCCACGGAGATCTCTCGAGGTCATCGACTAACTCTGGGGTAATCCTCCTGCTGTAAGAGTATTCACATAACTCTTACGGCTCAAAGCATCTGCTACCACATTGGCCTTACCGGGTGGTAATGCAATCTCATGTCGTAGTCCTTTATCAACTCTAGCCATCTCCTCCGCTCGAGGTTCAATTCCTTCAAGGTGAAGATATATTTCAAACTCTTGTGATCTCAGATAGACATCACAACGATTTCCAATGAGGAAATGTCTCTGTGTCTTGAGTGCATGCACTATACCGCTAACTCCAAATCATGCGTGGCATAATTCATCTCATGAGGCCGTAGAGCTGTCTGGAGGCATAAGCTACAACCTTACCTTCCTCGCATCAATACTCCTCTCGAGTCCTTGACGAAGCGCCACAATAGACTCCGTATTCCTTATGTATGTCCGCAATATCAACACTGGGTCAATGACCAACCGCTTTCTTCAATTCCTCGAAACTGGCTTCACATTCCTCGGTCCAAACATACTTGGCTTCTTCTTCAATAGCTCACCATGGGCTTGGCAATCTTCGAGAAGTTCTCAATGAACCTCCGATAATATCCTCGCGAGTCCGAGAAAATCGCGGATCTCTCGATCGAGGTAGGTGATCGCCAATCGCTGATCGATTCAACCTTGGCGGATCAACCGCTATTCCTTCTCCTGAAATAACATGTCCGAGGAATCCAACTTCCTTCAACCAAAATTCACATTTGCTGAATTTGGCATACAACCGATGTTCTCAAGTTTCTCCGTAACTAGACGCAAATGTTCCTTATGCTCTTCCTCGCTCTTGGAGAAAATCAATATGTCATCGATGAACACCACGACAAACTTGTCCAAATATTCCATGAACAACTTGTTCATCAATTTCATGTAGTATGCAGGGTCATTAGTCAATCCAAAAGACATGACGGTATTCTCATATAAACCATCCCTGGTATTGAATGCTTTTTTGGGTTTATCCTTTTCACTAATCTTCAACTGATGATACCTCGATCAAGATCGATCTTAGAGAATACCTTGGCTCCAACAAGTCGATCAAACAAGTCATTGATCATCGGCAGAGGGTACTTGTTCTTGATGGTTACTCTGCTCAATGCACGATAATCCACAACCATCCTCAAGCTTCCATCCTTCTTCTCTACCAAAAGAACTGGGCTCCCCAAGGTGATGAGCTTGGACGAATATATCCTTTCTCCAATAACTCATTTATTTGATCCTTGATCTCTTTCAACTCATTCGTGGCATCCGATAAGGTCTCTTGGATATTGGGGCTGTCAGGCAATAACTCAATCAGAAATTCAATGTCCCCGTCCTGCGGCATTCCCCGGTAATTCCTCCTAAACACATCGGGAAATTCTTGCACCATCGGGCACTTCCTCCTCAACAACTCCCGTGAGGGAATGCACCGATTCTTCATCCGCCGTGCTCGGCTACATATTTGATCCTCTTCTCGCCCGGTGGTGAGCAGAATAGACTTGCGGGCACACCAATGTTCCCTTCATACTTTGACAACCAATCCATGCCTAGGATTACATCCAAGGTCTGAGTTTCCAACACTATGAGTTCCACGGGAAATTTGTGGTTCCCGATGTTGAGGGTTGCGTGACGCCTTAAAACCTCGCCATCATTTCTCCTCCTCGCGAATCGACGCCAAGGGGGCTTCTAAGGGTTCTAGTGCAATCTGCATTTATCCACAACTACCCTTGATATGAAATGAATGCGCTGCACCGTAATCAAAGAGAACCAAAACTGAACGTGAATTCAATAAAACTTACCAACCACAAAGGTTCCGGTGCTGATCATAGACGCCCTCCACGCCGATATGGTTCACCGAGCACGAGGGAAAGGATTGGGCTTCTTGGTCGAGCCTCCATTGCCATTACCATTCCTCCGCTATTGGCCTCCGGCAGTCGGTGGCGTAGTGCCCCGCCTTTCCGGCACTTGAAGCAGTGTGATGTGGCTCAGATCCTTCGAGCCGGGCGTAACGGTGCCGATTGCCATTACCATTTCCATTGCCATTGCCATGGTTCGACTTTGTTGTCCGGCTGCGGTTGTTTCCATTTCCTCCATGGTTATGACCTCCATGGTTATGATGGTGTGCCTCCCGAGTACACGGTGCATAGCGGGCTTCGCTGAGCTCCTCGAAGTTGTGCTTCGGCTGTACTTTCCGCTATGGCTTTTATCCGCCGCTGCTTGCCTTCCGTAATGGTGGCCTTGTCTACCAGCCTCGGTAGTTGTTGAAAGTAGCCACAATAAGCTGCATGCTCGCTCATCATTGAGTCCTCATGAACTTCTCCGCTTACGGCATCGCGGGCCACATCATCGTGGGCATAGCGGGCGAAGCTTGTTGATTCTCCACGCATCGCGCCACAAGACGGCTTCGGGCGAAGTTGCGGAACTCACGCCTTCGCACTCATGGCTCCAAATGAGACATGAGCAAAGGCGAAGGCCCGCCGGAATTGATCCCAAGTGATGCCACCCAAGGGAAAAGTGGCGTGTAATTCTCCCACCAAGAAGCTGCAGGTCCATCCAGTTGATGCGCCGCAAAGCGCACCTTCTCAAAGATCGCGCATCCAACGGTGACTAGCTCTCTTCCAATCTTATGGAGCCAATCATCGCCACAATCGGCTCAAGGTTACTAGAGAACACCGCGGATTCAACCTCGTAAATCGAGTCAAGTTGTCCACAGTGGGTGGTGGTGGTGGCGTGGATTGTTGGCGGGGTTGTTCTGATCAATCGAGCTGCATCAAGGCATTCTCGTTGGCCGAGCAATGGGTGAGCTCGCGGAAACCAAAGGTCACGCCCTCGAGGCATCCGTGTTTTGGAGTGGGTGAGAAAATTAGAATGGAACATTGGTCTATGAGAAATACACTACCCATATGAATGCACAATCATAACACACCAAACATTTATTCATTCCACTCAAACATGGTTCAAACTCGATTACAAAAGCTCATGACTAATCGAAGGAAAACATCGGCCTAACTGACGATTTAAAAGGTAAAAGATAACATGGTGGTCGACTAAAAAGTCTTCATCGCTGGCGCATCCTCTTGGGGTTTCCTTCTGGTACTCCCTTCAAATCTCGATCATTGCTCACGAGGGGTGCTTCATCTCCACTCGGGTAAAGGTCCTCTCCCAAGTCCATCTTCTCTCTATCGCTGCAAGCTTCATCTTCGTGTCGCCGACTATCTCCATGAAGTCCGTGATTTCTTCCTCATGGCTGGAAGTCTGCGCGGCGTTTTCTCCTCCAGCCCAGTCATGAACAAAGCTTCCGTGTGTCTTCGAGTTACGGCGAAGTCCGAATCTCCTGCTTCCGAGAAGACACTCCAAGTCCCGGATGTAAGAGAGAGTGGAATCGCCCTCAATGGTACGGATGATATCTCCATTCCTTGCCCCGCGAGAAACCATGGCGAGGTTCGAGTGATCGAGCTCGCCTCAGATTCTCCTCTCGAGATGTCCAAGCGCCGTAGATCGCCACGCCCCTTCCGATGATCCAGCTTGAACTCGGTGAACTCAAAGTTGATAGGCTCCGTGTGTCCTCCAAAGGTCCTCCCCGGGATATGCACCTCAACTCAGAAGCGGGTGTCCGGCTGAAGTGCATTAGTGGGTTTCCGGTGATCGAGGGTAGAGCTATCTTCACCGCTTCACCATCCGGACCAGCTTTCTTCCAAAGGGCATCGCCTCATCGGGCCGGCGTAACTCCGCAGCAAAACTGGGTGAACTCGGCGGCCATCTAGAATGTTGCAAAGGGAGAAGAGTCGAATAGAACAAGGAAGAATTATAGAATGAAAAAGGGGTTCAAAGTAAATGGTCTCGCTATGGCTTTCCGATCCTAGGGGTTACGATCCCACGGTCATTGCAGGTAAGCTCGACATTATCTCTCAGAGCGACCTGACCCAACATCGGTCAAGTCTCTCGTGGTTCTGCATTCATCCCAAGATCATGCCGGTACTACAAAGACATCGATAAAGTAATCAAAGTTCAATCACACCTGAATTTTTATTACACGATTCTCATATAGAGTCTTTATTACAAGGAATAAATTCGCTCGAGGCCAACTCATGAGAAATAAACTACTAGTGCTGCGAAGCTGCCGAGGTAAGCGAGTCCATCCGACTCCAAAGGGCAATCGCCAAGCGCGAGCGTAGCCTCACCCCGATCGAATATATCTCCGCAACATAATACGTTGCAGCCATGTAGGTCAGCTTTTGGAATAAGTCGGCAAGTCATGAAGAATAACAATAATAAAGTTTCTACCTCTATATGCATTTTTGGTCCGTGGAGCTTTAAGTTTCATCATTTTATGAAAGCCAATTTTATCCTACTACAAAGGACTTATTTGCAAATTACTACAAATTGTTGGTAGTTATTGAGATGGTTCCGCCAACCAATATCTCGCTCCCAATTATTAAGTCATAAACCCTCAAATTAATTCATTAGTTTTAGTGTTGAGATATCCTAATACTTCCAAGTTCCAGAGGCTCAAATGTCCGTGAATCGGGACACGGCTAATCGATTAGGTTTAAACTCGCAGAGGTTTATGACTTTCCCCGCAAGAATCATTCCTCTCCCTTTAGAGTCTTCGCACTTCATGGTGTTTGAAGACGGACGAATGAAACAGGGTCTTCCAAAGAGTTCTTCCGCCACCGCCGCACCCATCCAATCCTACCGCTCGCCTACTGTAGTACCGGCCCAGCCAACACACTACTAGGGTCAACCCAGCCAGAGCCCATAATGGCTTGCGGCTGCACGTAAGCTTCCTGGTCATGGGGCATCCATCCTTCTTAGTGGCTGGGTGAAGCTTTCCGCAGGATGTCATGGCGCTTTCTCCATGCATCCCGCCACCACTGGGTGCTCCAGGTGCCCACCAACCGCCCTCCACCCAAAGAGTGATTTTCCCAAGTCCATCTTGATCATTGTAGTCCATGGGTTGTCATCATCATTGACTCTCACATCTTGCTTATGAATTTCACTCATCCCAAATCCCGCCTACGAGCATAGCAAAATAACTACTACGCCCCGGGTCATGGTAACAAGGGGATTGGTTCATCCTACCACATGATACTACTCAAGTTTAATGACTTCAAGATTTCACTACTGCATGCATGGTGGGGTGGTGACAACTACTAATGCACAAAAACATAGGTATAGAAATAACATGATCAAAACTTGCCTTGCCGATGATCCTCGTAGAAGCCAAAGAGTCAGAGTAGCAAGCTTCAAGACCGGAAACTCTACCGAGACAAACAATAACACAATAAGCACAAAGCAAGAGGATCACACAAGATAACAAAAATAACATAACACAACAAAACAATCAAAGCCAAATCAAAAGGGAAAACTCAAAGAAACCAATTCAAAGTTTCCTACTTCAAACAATAGCTAAAAATAGTTTTTATATAGCAAAAATTCCTTAGTTTAACCTAATCATGGTTTTAAGTTAACTTAATGTAAAAGGTTTCACTAAGCAACTAGGAGCAAAAAGAATTAATTAAAAAGCTATTATAAAACTCATTTTAGGCCTAATCAAATTTCTATTAAGAAAATTAATTTAAAATTTTTATTATTTATAAATAAAAGTTCATCTAATGTAGTGACAGAAACTAACCTAGAATAACTAATCACAAGTTAAAATAAATTAATTTGCTAATTAATTAATTAGGAAAACAGAACTAATCAATTAATTAGGATTAATAGGATTCTGCCTAGAATTAATTATTTATTAATCCTAAAATACCAAAAGTAAATTTCTAGGGTTTGGCAATATCAAAATAAAGTGATGGCAAAAAGAATCATGCAAAAATAATTTTTCTAACTAAAACTATAGCAGATTTGCTATTCTGACTAAAACAATATTAAAGCATTTTTAATTATTTTTAACATAGCTAAATATATGTTTTTCAGAAACTACATAAAATTTGCAATCCAACAAAAAAGAATCACTCAAAAATATTAAACAGAATAAAAGATATACATTTTTGAAAATTGAAACTATTCGCCAAAATGTAAAATCTAAATAAAAAGAAAAGCCTAATGGGCCTATATCAGGCACTAGGCGCCGATAGACTAAATGGGCCTAGGGTTTAACTAACAGAACCGCCTAATAAATAAAACCTAAACTAAAATAAAAACCGCTCGGGCCGGGCCGGTTTTCTAACTAAAACTTATTCTCTGGGGCTTCTAATCCTAACCCTAGATTTAGGATCTAACTGGAGGGGTTGCCGGGGACTCACTCACCGGACCGACGTCACGGGCGGCGGCGAGAGTGTTCTGGGGTTCGAAGCGTCAGGCGAAGCTTCGGGCGAGACGTCGGGAGAGACGGGAAGCACGGGAAGGGTTCGTGGTGTTGGGAGGGTCGGGGGCACTGTATGCCATGGTGGTGACTTTGGCGGTGAGGAGCTCGGGCTCCAAGCTTCGGGAGAGAGAGGAGAAGGGCTCCCATGAGGCTAAGGGGGGAATGGGGTGCGGGCTTGGCTTATATAGCCGTGGGCTCAAGCGAGGGGCGGAAGGGCATCGGGGTCGCCGGATCCCGGATCCTTCGGGATCCGTGGATCTCCCATGAGGTTCAAGCGGGCATGCAGGGAAGACGACGGGGTGGGGCCACGGGTCGCTGAGAGAGAGAGGGGGAAGGTTCGGCCGGTCGAATCAATCCCAGGAAGATCGGGCGAGGGGGCGCGGGCGGTCGGTCACTGGCCGGCCTGCTGGGCCTAGTGGGCCGGGCTATCGGGCCGGGTGCGGGGGAGGAGGGGGAGGTGGCGCTGGCTGGGCCTCGGGTGGCCTGGCTGGCGCCCCTGGGGTTTTTTTTTTTTTTTTAAACAAAACCAAAAATAAAACCTAAACTATAAATATTTTATATAGGGTATATATATACCAAAATGATCAGGGGAATATTCCCTTTCATTTGAACATTTTTCCAAAGGCAAAATGCAAACTTTATAAAAATCCATT
>CM038669.1:461799693-461984570 GCA_021605145.1 Aegilops bicornis | reverse complement strand
AGCGGAGCCTATTGATATAGCTTAGTAGAGCTTCGCCATGATAGCTATTTGTTTTAACAAGTAGTAGGAATGCGTGTTGATGTGCCAAATCTCCTCGTGCTCCTTCTGGATAATCCGAAATCTAGGGGTAAAGGAAAGATCAAGGTTTTCTCCTTGATCAATCGACTTGCCTGCTTCCTTTCATCTGGCCAACGGTTCTTGTATCATTAGCTAGATCTGTTATGTCAACCTCAGAGATAGATGCTTATGTAAGAATAAGGTATCCCGAGGGGAACATGTCAAGTATCCGCCTGGCATCAAACTCTATTTTCTGTATGTTAATGAAAGGTTTAGACTAAAGCGGGGTAGAGGAATTGGTCAACTCATCAGGCTCATGACCTGAAGACCGCAGGTTCGAATCCTGTCCCTGCCTAATCACGTGTACGATTCAATGAAATAGCTATTTGGAGTCCACTGATGATCTGCTAATTGTTTTATGATCCTTGACTAGCTATATAGACCCTAGGAACTTGCATGTGCTATTACTGTTGTATAAAGGAAAGGTGGCTCACGTTACCACTCTCCCCTATTCCTACGGGAAGGAAGAGTCCATCAAATGCAAGTCGCTACCAGTTTCCTATTTTGGATGAATACCATCGCACCATTTGACCTCGAAGTAATGAGTACTCAAGGAATCCTCTTGAATTCCAGTCATGATGATCAGGTACCCGGAGTACATCACCCTCATCAGGAAGAAAAGAGAGATAAGTGGAGTAAAATGGATTCAAATGCTGCATTGCAAGTGAACAAAAGAAACCAGTGGAAATAGAAAGAGAATGAACAAGTGTATCAATTCATGAGTTAAGGAATACTATTGGGAAGATTGGGTGACTAATATCCTGAGAAAACGATCTCTAGCTTCCCATGAAACATCTTTGAGAGGACCATTTCGATTAGTGAGAAGCTTAGTTCATGGGTCATGACGACATATCATATCGTGGTACCCGATTACCTTTGTTCTTTATAGATCTATGTTCAAAGGTGAACAAGAATGTAGTGAGGGTGCTACTTTAGTGTTATTCCTAGACCGATGAAGTGAAGACTTTAGGCCTCGCTAATAGTGGACCAACTGAGAATGTTTGTTTCTCTTTTCTATAGATATCTCAATATTCCTTGAAAGCCTTATGAATGGTGGCGAGGATGTGGAAGAGCTAGTCATATAGTCCTTTAAGCTTGATTCCTTTTATCGGTTAGCAAGGAGTTTGAAGCTTGAGTACTTTGAAGAGCATTTAAGAACAACTCACAAGCAATTCCAAGTGGTAGAGATGACTCGAGGGACCTCCTCAGATAAGCATATCCTATGGTAAATGTGGTACCTGGTCCAGTCAACTTGGAAGTAGAAACTGACCACTAGTGGGTGTCAATTAAAAAGTCACTCTGTGGCTAACGCTTCTACTGGTATCGGCGGGGCTTAGTCTCTCGTGGTTCATTTCCACCGAAGAACATCTGTTTGAATAATTAGCGTATATAGTTGATCACTCTAATGACAACGGATTTGATTCACAAATTTCTCTTGATTGACCGAAGGAAAGGCTAGCGACTGCTATCCCTACGAAATCTCCAGTAGAGCCATTGCATAGCTGGCGTAACGATGGGCTCGAGGTTTCATTGCTGTTCATTCCGATCTTAGGTCCCGCTCGGTAATTTAGAAGGGTTGGGTCCTTTGTCAATGACTTACTTCCCTAGTAGCAGAGATGCAAGAATAACTACTTTCTTACGCTAGGCGTTTCTTTGTTGCCGGTGAGAAATAATACTCGTTTTATCGGATGAGGGGGAGTGTCTTTGTTTGTTCAACATGCAGATCTGGGAGGAAGGGGCAGGACTTGTTGTTCGGGCAGTCTAGTTTTGTTTTTGTTTGGTGCCAGTGTCCTAGTGAAGGAAGTAGGGCTTGCTGTTCCAACAACCGCTCTCTTCTCTCTCCGCTCCCTGATGTCTTCTCTTTGTCTTCGGTATTTTTATTTTTGAGGATTCAGATTCACTCATAACTATAAGAAGAGTGTGGGATGGAGGAATGGATTACAGAAGGAGACATATTCTATATAAAATGGATTAAGGTGGGTTTCGGAGATTATACTTAGTTCGTGGACATATTAGATACTACCTAATTTTCCTGATCTTCCGCCTAATAAAATAACGCAAAATAAAAAAAAGTAGTACCATGAGCAGCTTAGACAAGAATGGATTTGGGAATGACAAATATTAGTCGGCGAGAGCCGGAGGAATTGTTAAGTGAATGGGAGATAGATCGAGTGGGGCCTTGCAATAGCAGTAGATGCTACAGACGCGGTGTCATTATCAGCAACTCCTCAATCGACCAGAAGAAAGGGAATATAACCTGCCCCTCATTGTCCTTCAATCATGGTGCAATGAATATCGTAGATAGAGTGATTTTGATCTCATATAGCTAGCTTTCCTTTCAAAGTGAAATGATTTTCCTTTTACGTTGAGATATTTGAATTGGATTTTCTTTCACCACTAATATCGTAACGCACAGAAAACACTGACGTTTCCGCTCGCTTTCAACCACTGCCACTTTACCTAAGCACTGTGACGCAGTCGGTCAAGTGTTGAGTTTCTGCTAGTATATCAAGGACTTATGAGAACTGAAAAGAAAAAAAAACGAAAAAAGGAATTCTCATAGTTCATTGAATTAAGGGAGGGCCATTCGTGGGGGGTTCGTGGAAGAGTTGGGTTCAATTCCCTTTATACGCGATGTGGCGAAAAAGACTGATTCAACAAAATATGCCATGCCAGCATTAATATTTAAAACGTGTCGTCTACTTCCAGGAAATGTTCGGAACAGAGAAATTTCTCTAATCCAACGCCGTATTCTCCGAAGATTGAGGAACAAGAGGAGATCCATTAAAAGAAATCTTTCTCAAAGAGAAAATCTAAACAGTAACATCAAATCACAAACTACATGAAAGTTGTCTCTTTATTATGGGGATTTACCCATAAGGGAGATGCACAGAGGAAGAGAACGAACTTCATATATCCCTTTTTTACTCAATCAAGAAACAAGATCGGACGTGATTCCGGTTCGTCTCCATTTTAGTGACACTCTTCCTCAAGCAAGGCAGCCGATAAGTCATCGAAGGGTTTGTTTGAATAATGGACTGGTAACCATTACTCATTTGAAAGTTTCCCATGGTGATCTAATATCTTTTAAAGAAAATGACGCGAGAACCCGCGGTTTTGAAATAAGGAGATCTTTCTATATCGACATATCAGTTGAAAAAATCATAGGCAAATTCCTATCGGCCATATCAGTTGGAAAAAGAAGAGGCAAATTCCTACCGGCCAGAACCTGGAGAAGAACAAAAAAAGAATGGTTCCGCTTACTCAGAACTCAGAGGGGATGCCACTTACTACTCAAATATGAGGAATTGCAAAAGTTGCGTTCTTATATGCAAAAAGAAGACTTTGAAAGAACAAAGAAGTTTGGATCTACAAAAGTATGCTTAGGCAGTTCCTTCGCTGAGCACAACAGAATGAAGATGGATTTGTTTCATTTCAAATACTTCTTCTTATTGAAAAGAGGGAAGGAGAAAGACCTAAATCTTCCTACTCGAACAATAAGTCCTTTTGTAGAAAAGTCTTCTTTATATAGTAATTCGACCTATTGCTCCGGATCCCCGTTTACTAGGAAGATAAGAATCAAAAGGATTGAACTACCTACTCATTATTCGAAGGTGAATCATAGAACACTAAAAGCTGTGGTATCTTATGGACCTAACATAGGTCACATCCCTCACGACATAAGATTGAAAGATCCAAACCTTCCTCTTCGGAGCGGAAACGGACGTGGCCAAAACATATAAAAAAAGATCAGCCTAGTCGCTCATAGGGACATATCTATCCAGATATAGGATAGTCTAGATCAATTTTGAGAAAAATCTCTCTCTATATAGATAGGTATATCTGTGGATAGAGATAAAGATAGGGATCCCTATAAATCGAAATATATGGAAAAAGTGCACTTTTTGACTACTACTACTATTTCTTAGACTTTTTCAAGGAAACATCATTTTTTCGATTTTGACTGAATTGGTCGGAGCGTAGATGAGCAAGCAGAGCCCAGGAAAGAGGCCAGATCGTCATAGAGCAGTCGACTATAAGTATAAGACTGCTGGCCTGAGAGAAGGCAGTATCTCTTGGGAAACATGGCCCAATTTCTCTTCTTTCTTTTCACACGGGCAACAATTGGGAATAAAACAGACCATGAACATGAGTTTAAAATGTAAAAAAGGAAGAGTGCATTCTCCACTTTCTTATCTCGAAAATGCGTAATATAGTGATGTCATGTGTCTGTTTCTTTGAAAAGGTGGGTCGGCCCTTAGGGCAAACAGTAGTGCTAGGTTCCATTGTGGAATGGTCGTTTGCCGGTGACCTTTGTCCGTTGTAGTATGAGTGACTGGCGCATCGCATCCAATCTCTCATGTCAATGAGTCAGCTAGAAAACAACTCCAAATGAATCAGTGATTTCCCCTTTATTTCCCTCGAGCTAAGGGGAAACAAGATTGAGAATGAATTAAAACACACCAAATGTTTCATTTTTCCTATTATCAATGGTCAGCTCTGATACAAACCAGGGGAAAAAGAACCTGGAATGCCTTCTTTAAGGCGCTACTATTTCTAGCGGCATATGTGCTTTATCACAATACGAAAGATGTACATACAAGGACTACGATTCCTATTTAGAGATATTCCTCTGACGATAGACGTAGTAAGGAAATTACGACGCCAATAACAAATACGAATCACGAATTACGCCTCTGAGCCTCACGCAATGGCATGTTTCGCCAGATAAAGCTAAGAACGAGAATAGCCTATTGCCTCCACTCGGAGAAGGCAAAGGTATCCAGTATAGGATATCGATGAACGGAGGACAAGGAAAGCAGGCAAGGTGAACCTTCTTTGCCAAAGCCCTTTTGAAATACCTTCTTTTTGAACCTTTAGAAAATACCTGCTAGCTATCCCTAGTTTTGTTTAACCAGCTTTCCCCCAAAAAGGGGAGATCCGATGCTTACTGCTCACGGAAACATCCGACCTTATGGTCAAGTCGTCCGCCTATTTTTCTGATCTCATTCATATTCCGATCGCATAAAAAGTCATGAGATCAAAAAAGAAATGTGAGAATGTAGTTACAGATGTAAAAATGTCAATATCTCGTTCTCTTGTTCTTAAGCCATGAATTGGATGATGTGCGTTTCATCAAGTATGAACATATTGCATTTTTTGCTATGCAATTTCAGTACCGGATCGACGTCCATTTATTTCTGTGTCCTCATCCGCGTGTATGTCTGTGTTAGATAGGCTCTGGAAGGCCTTACTTTACTAACAGGTAGGGCACCTTACTTTTATTCTTTTTTTGCTGCTTACCCGCATGTTTAGATTATTTACTTGCCCTTTCACTTTTTCTTCGGCTGTCACCAACTTTGTTCAATGCTAGTCCCTAACCCATGAATAAGGGCTCCGCTGGCTACCGGGTTCAGAGAAGTTTGTAAGATCTTTCTCTTTTTTTGTTTTTGGCCACCTCATGTGTCTTTCCGTTTAAGGTCTTTAATTTTCGGCATTAGCTTCGTTAGAGAAAGCCATGCGTGAACTACAAAGCATGGGATCCTGAACACCATGAAAGAAAGCGTACTACTTTTCAATAAGGTCCGACTTCAGAGAGGAGAGACATGAACTTAGGCGTAGAAAAGGCATACGATATGAAAGATTGGTTGAAAAGAGGTAGGGACTGGTCTCGCTGCTAAGGGAGAAGGAGACCTCTGTCGGAGTAAGCTAAAGAGCCCACTTTATATCGTCGATTTCAGGTAAGGCACTAGATCAAGCCTATACATCCAGGAATTTAGCTCCAAACCAAAGACGACTTGCTTTGCTGCATTTCTTGGGCCGGGGCTTTACTTGATTTTGGCGAAAGAAAGGCCATATGATCTACTTTCTGGTGCTGGTCCCTTCACAAAGATAGCCCCTTCTTGCTCTTATTCTTATTCTTATTCTTATTTTTATTCGGTGGAATACAAGAGTTCTGAAGCTCCTTTCTTTCAAGTGAAAGTTGCCTATCTTTCTTGGTTCGGAATCCAATCCAGTTGAAAACAAACAATCGCCCGATGGCAAAGTCAGATGAAAGGCTAGGAGTGTAAACCACGCATCTGGCGTGGCGCAGAAAGCGAAATGTTTTGCAGCAAGTCAAGCGTAATACAATCAAAAGGAAATGGGGTCGATGCTAAAACTCAAACAGTTCCCCAGAGGGGGCCCCGGGTTGAAAGAGCGAGCTACATTCTTTCATAGAAGACATAAGATAAGAGGACCGATGCTTTATTACTTCATCTTAATATAGGGATTATAGCATTGGAATTATGGAATTTGAATGGATTGAGTACATCAAGATGAAGAAATTAACGTAATAAGCGATATTATCAAAAGATTCGGTCATGCCAGAAACCTCAGTGTGCATGGCACTAAAAAAGGGTACAAAGAACCTGAAATGCAAGTAATGGCTGAATAGCCAGGGAAACACTAAATAAAGACAAGTGTCATCCGAACTTACTTGATTGATTGAATCGAGAGACGGAAATGCCATTGAGAGATTAGAAGGGATAGAGAAAATTTCATATAGAGGTCGTGCTTCTGCTCAGTCCAAAAGAACAATATGAGTGAGGATAAGGTGGTTTATGTTAGGGTCCGAGAAAGCAACTTGACATGCCAATCCTAACAAGAATTCCACTCTTTCTGGTCATGTCAGAAACCACCTCTTGGAAAGCAGATCGAAAGCCAATCGTTTCAGAAGATGATGCCCCTCTTGTGCTCCTACGTTCCTGCTAGTTGGTGGATGAAGAATAGGAGAGAGCTTGCTTGAGTAGAAGATAACCCGCGAGAAGAATGTTTTGTAGCACTTTCTCATACAAAAGGAAAAGGCGTCACGACCGAAGATAAGGAAAGATCCCAGCTTTTCATTTCTCTGTCACGCCACCCCTCCTCCCAGAGCCGGTTCTTATCCATAGATTTTTCAGCTAAAAGATACGGTATATATATCAATGAAAGCTGGCGCCTTTGGTTCTTGGTACGACTGGTACTTTTTCTCATTTATCGGTCTAGTTGGAAAAATTTCCCCTCAAAGATCAAGTTTTTCTTACATATTATGCTGCGCCCTTGCCCTTAACTTTCCTTTCTCTTCTATAAAAAGGCTGGACGTCAAATGTAACTGATGCTTATATTCTAAATATGACAAGCAAGAAACCTACTATTGCCGTAAACAAAAACCTAAACATTAGTAACTAACAGAGCTTTCCTATTCTAACTATTTCACTATAAACAATGATTGATATACCAATCAAAAAAGACTTACGAAACTAAACTATTCTATTGATTTATGCCCGTGCTTCTTCTTACATTTTTGTACGAGAAGGATGTCTAGGAGGAACAGATCACCGAGGTTAAGGATGAGAAGGTGAAAAGTGAAGATAGAGAATAGATGCCATGAACAAGTGTATCAATTCAAGAGTTAAGGAATACTATTGGGAAGATTGGGCATTGGGTTCATCTTGTTATTGACCATCCCATTTCAACACATATCTTTTAGTATATGTCTTTTTTAGTTGCTTAAAGATTTCAGATATTGCTTTTTCTGTTATAGGAAGTGTTGCGTTCCCCTTTAGGGTGTTTGTCAGTGGCGTCACCCGGTAGGGTGTGTGCCCGGAAGAGAGAAGAAAAACATGTTGCTTGCTATTTCTGGTTGAAGAGCTATTTTTTCCTATCGAACAGGAATTCTGAGGGATGTTTTTTGTTGTCGATTTGTAGCAATAGAAAGATAATGGTAGTGATTGAATAAGTTGGTTCATGAGAATGGAAGTTGGGTCATGTTGATACTAGATCCATGTCTTGATTATTCGACTTTTCCATTCCAATACACAATACTATGCATTCCATTCCAAAGAGTGGTTTCGGTGGGTTGATATGATTTCCACTTTGACAGTCCTAAGTTGGCATTCTTTGCAGATAACTTCCATCGCGCCATAGACAAAAAGTACCCAATTTCATGCCAAGAGACCATGTAAGGGTTGTACGTCCCATCCATATGATAAAAGACTCACAAGCCTAAGAGCAATTCCTTCCTTCCCTATCATTAATTAAGGACTGGCTTGCTTCGAGAGAAAGGAAATCTGAATTCCATAGTCGTCTTCCTCACGAGCTGGAACAACTAAAGGTGTAGGTTGGAAACATACTTTTTTCCATTGGATTGTGCTCCATAGAATGGAATAGTAACACACGCTCCCGAGAGGCGGCATTAGTTTATGGTTCGAAAGCACGAGTCACTCCATCCAGCTATACTTGCATTGATATAGACGATTTGAGCCTTTGAATTTACTTACTACAAAACAAGCTATGTTCTCCTATATATTTCCTTGGGCTCGCTTTACAAAAGAAAAACAAACTACTCCTCTTGATGAGGTCGAGCGAAGTACTAATAGGCACGTAAACAATAGGAATATCTTTCATTCATTTCATCTGTATGGTATGACACGACCTCTTTTGCTCCCCATTTCGTTGGAACCGAGGCCTCTGCTCATGGCCCGAAAGGAGGGTCTCATGCTTGTAAACTAGCATATATCTTGCACAGAATGAACCTTCCTTCAGTCACAACGAGAAGCACTATCGGGTCCGAATCTAATAGAAAACACAATCAACACTTCATATCAAAGTCAACCAACGTTTATCATATAGAGCGGAATCTTCATTCTAATTTGATTAGCCAACCATCCCTCGAGTCGTATGCTTTCTGGTCACTCTCCTATTGTCGGAGTAAATGACCATGGGTAGCCTAGCCGGCTCCCCCCGGCTCTTCGGAAAAATTACAGGTCGATCGGGCCTTCAAGCATCCAAGGCGTGGGCCGCCTTCCCTTGGCTGGCTATCTCTCAAGCCGGCTACCGTGAGGCGGCCCGGCCCTAAACCCACAGGAGGAAAGCCACAAGAGGGCCGACTCCAAGAACCCGGCCCCCGACAGGCGGCCAAGATCGTACCCTCAAACTCTGCACCCACATAACGGCGATGAGACGGGGCGTGGCTACAGTGAAGCCTGCCACCCCCGAATCCCGGAGCACGCATCGCCACAGTGCGCCGTATGGGGCGGCCATCACCAGTTCGGCGCGACACTGTTGCCATATTGACCATGATGTCACCCACGACAGTTGTCGATGCGGCAGCGGCGGGCCCCTTCAATCGAGAGATGCCCGGCGGCCTGGCTTCCCAGGGCCGGGTTCGAGATGTCGCCACTCCCAAGAGCTGCCTTGCCTCTCCCTTGAAGGAGGCGCCCCATTAAGGAGACAAGACGTGGTAAGGCTACAGTGAACGCCTGCTAGGCGGCGGCACTGTAGCCATGCTTACCTCGACAAAGCCCTCGTCATTAGGAGTGAGGCAACAGTAACCAGCCCCCGACAAGGCCCGCGAGCGGTGGGACCAGCTTGTCGACCAGGAAGCCGGCAGCCGATGGGACCCACCAGTCGGCGGGCCCCAGCAGCCGGCAGAGAAGCCGGCGAACACAGACACTGACGGCTCGGGCCGACGCCCAGCCGGATTACCATTGTACCCCTGGGGGGTAGGCCTATATAAACCCCCCAGGGCACCCATGCAAAGGGTTGATCTCTTAGAGTTTTAGACACCACATAGAGGGAAGAGGAGAGCTAGCCTTGCCCTTCTTCTTCCTCTCGCCCAACAGCTCAAGGAGCCTCTTGTAGCTACTTGTTAACTTAGTGATCATGCGGAGACCCCAGAAAGCAGCAAGAGGGTGTTATCTCCCCGGAGAGCCCCGAAGCTGGGTAAGATTCGCCGGCGTGCATGTCTTCGACTTATCCCGTTTCCAGGCACCGACGATGTCTTATTGGCTCCCACAATGATAAGCCACCCGTTGGCATATGTCGCACCTACCACCCGACATTTGGCGCCCACCATGGGGCCAGGTGCACCGTCGTCCGGAGACCTATTCTGGACGGGAACCCTTTTCCTTCCCAGCGAGCGTAGCCAGCCTGACACGCCCGATGGCGCTTGCCCCGACGCGCTGCAAGGCATCGCCGACGCCTGCGCGGCGAGCTGCCTCGCCGATCTTCTTGGAGAGGCTCGCATCTCCTTCGAGCCCGCATCCGACGCGGGCACAGGCTGCTCCGAGAGCCACCTCGTCAGCCTCCTCGACCAACTCCACGTCTCCAGCGAGCCTCCTGTGGATTTGGAGTCGGTTGGCTCCACCGACCCGATGCTTGTCGACTCCGACACGGCATCGCTCGACGCTTTCCCCACCAACGTAGTGATCTTCAACGACCCACTCCCTCGAGCTGATAGCTGTGGCAGCGCCATCACCGAGGTGCTGGTCATCAGCCACGACGTTGCCTATGGCAAGAACACCCACGACGCCCTGCAAGCGGCACTGCACGACTTGTCCGTCCCCCTTCCGACCGACGCCAACACCGAGGCACTAGAGGCATGCCACCTCTCCCTCATCGCAGAGGGCCAGAAGATAGCCTCCATGAGACGCCTCACTGAGGCTCACCAGCGCGAAGTCGATCGCGCCGCCTTTGGCACGCCGCCCCCTGACAGGCCGAGCTGAATCGGTGTCATCAAGAAGCGTGGCACAGCCATCGCCGACATGCTGGGAGCAGACCGCCCAGTCTATGCCATGCCCCTCAAGAACCTACGCGCCGCCCAGGCGGCCGTAGACGAGCTGAATGGACTAGGGGCTGACGAGCTCCCCTACATGACCAGACGCATCTAGCAGCTGATCGACGCGGTCGCAGAGCGGCATGAAGCTGGCGTCCGCGCTGAGAGTCTTCCCCCACGCCGAGAGCACAACGCGATGTCACGGACGCCGACTGCGGGCAACACCCGCGCAAGGCAAGAAAAGGAGCCGGCTGCTAGCCACAGCCGAACCCGAATCTCCATCGAGCGCGACGCAGAAGGCCGCCCTCGAGCCGTGGAGCGACGAGGCAACCCGCCTCCTCCTCTGCCTCGTGGGGAGAGATATCCCACCCCGCCGTCTGTCACGCATCTGACTCTCAGTGGCCGACTAGGCCGCCGCGAAGGAGTCGGCGAGAACGACGCCCGCCATTGGATCGACCGCCTAGCGCAATCCCTGGCGCTAGAAGAAGAAGACAATGTCGGCCCGCCTTGCTTCGGCCCCCGCATCCGCGACGAGCCCTTTCCCAAAGGGTTCTCGCTCCCAAGAGACACGCCCAAGTACAACGGCTCCTTAAAGCCGGAAGACTGGTTGATCGGCTACTCCATTGCAGTCAGCATAGCAAACGGCAACAGGTGCGTTGCCGTGAAGTATGTCCCACTCATGCTCCAAGGCACGACGCGTACCTGGCTCAACAGCCTCAAGCCTTACAGCGTCAACAGCTGGCTGGACTTCATGGAAGCCTTCATCCGCAACTTCACCAGCACCTACAAGCGGGCTCCCAAGCCCCGGCAGCTCTCCTTGTGTGTTCAAGGGCCCCATGAATCAACTCATGACTACCTCACGCGTTGGGCCGAGCTCCGTAATTCCTGCGAGGGGGTGCACGAGGTTCAAGCCATAAAGTACTTCACCGCCGGGTGCCGAGAAGGCACCCTCCTCAAGCACAAACTCCTCTGCGATGAGCCGACTACCCTCGACGAGCTGCTGGTCATAGCAGACAAGTACGCCACAGCCGACTCTTCAATGAAGACGGAGCTCCGGGTAGACGCCTCCGGGAAGGTGCTCAATCCGACTCCCAAGACGCATTTGGGGACTCCAGCCCGACGCCTGCATTCGAACGATAACAAGCGCAAGGGCCCTATGCCGCCTTCCACCACCGGCAGGTGGCCATCGAAGATGAATAACCCGAGGGGTGGCCCGGCGCCAAGAAGCAGAGCATGGCAGTCGGGCTTGGCACCGCTTTCTCCTACGAGCAAGCCCTTGATGCCCCTTGCAAGTTCCATAGCGGCGCGAAGCCATCCAACCACACGACCTGGAAATGCCACTGGCTCACACAAATCTCCAAAGGCGAAGGGCTGGTGCCTCCTCCGCCTGCTGGTCAGCTGCCTCCGGCCCCTCAACAGCCGGCCGCTCGACCAGCAGTCGGGGCCGTTCAAGACGAGTTCCCCGACGAGCATGCCGCCTACGTTGTCTTTACAAGCCAGCCCGAAGACCAGCGCAGCCGGCGCCAACAGCACCAAGAAGTCAACGCGGTTGCCTCCAACAACCCTGAGTACATGCACTGGTCAGAAAGGCCTATCAACTGGAGCCGGGCCGACCACCCAGAGGTGATGCCGTCTCCCGGCTCTTACACATTGGTTTTGGATGCCACCCTAGCAACAGACAGGCGTGCTGCCCATTTCTCCCGCATGCTGATAGATGGCGGGAGCAGCATCAACATACTGTACCATGACACCATGGAGAAGCTGAACATCAAGATGAAGCAGCTCATGCCTAGTCGGACCATGTTCCATGGCATCGTACCCGGCCTGTCCTGCTCACCAATCGGCAAGATCAAGATAGATGTTCTCTTTGGGGACACGGATCATTTCCGCCGAGAAGCAGTTTGGTTTGAGGTAGTGGATTTGGAGAGCCCTTACCACGCGTTGCTTGGCCGACCTGCTCTGGCCAAGTTCATGGCCTCGTGATCGCCGAAGAGAAGAAGATGCTGGATCGGGTTGTGGCCATGGCCGGCAAGCAGCCGACCTTGTCCCCCGACCCCAAGGAGTGTGATGCCCAAGGTTCTTTCCAGCCGGCCAAAGAAACGAAGAAGATACCTCTGGACCCGGAACACCCAGAAAGGTTTGCCGCCATTGGGGCAAACTTGGACAGCAAATAGGAAGGCGAGCTCGTCGATTTCCTCCGTGAGAATTGGGACATCTTCGCATGGTCTCCCAAGGACATGCCGGGTGTTCCGAAGGAATTCGCCGAGCACAAGTTACATGTCCGAGCAGAGGCCAAACCAGTCAAGCAGCCCCTCCGCCGACTGTCAGAGGAAAAGAGAAGGATTGTAGGAGAAGAGATAGCCCGGCTTCTGGCAGCCGGCTTCATTATGGAGGTGTTCTTTCCGGAATGGCTTGCCAACCTGGTCCTCGTGCTGAAGAAGAATAACAAGTGGCGCATGTGTATAGACTACACTAGCCTCAACAAAGCCTGCCCCAAAGATCCCTTCGCTCTGCCAAGGATTGATCAAGTGATAGACTCCACAACCGGATGCGAGCTGTTGAGTTTCTTGGATGCTTACTCAGGCTACCACCAGATAAAGTTGGATCCAGCTGACCGCCTGAAGACCGCCTTCATCACACCATTCGGAGCTTTCTGTTACCTGACTATGACATTCGGCTTGAGAAATGCCGGTGCCACTTTTCAGCGTTGCATGCAGAAATGCCTCCTCAAGCAACTCGGCAGAAATGCCCACGTCTATGTAGACGATATTGTGGTGAAGACGTTTGAAAACTTGCGCCGGTTTCAGATCAAGCTCAACCCCGAGAAATGCGTGTTCGGAGTACCAGCCGGCCAGCTTCTAGGCTTCCTGGTCTCCGAACGCGGCATCGAATGCAACCCAGTGAAGATCAAGGCCATAGAGAGAATGGAGATTCCCACCAAGCTACGAGACGTCCAAAAGTTTACCGGATGCCTGGCCTCCCTGAACCGCTTTATCAGCCAGCTCGGAGAGAAAGCTCTCCCCCTCTACCGACTCATGAAGAAGACCACTCACTTCGAGTGGAACGACCAAGCCGACCAAGCTTTCCACGAGCTAAAGAAGATGTTGGCCATGCCGCCTGTCTTGGCGGCACCGACTGAGAAAGAGCCCATGCTCCTTTACATTGCCGCTACCAGCAGGGTGGTCAGCACCGTTATCGTGGTTCAGCGCCCGGAAGAAGGCCGAGCCTAGCCAGTCTAGAGGCCGGTGTATTATTTAAGTGAAGTACTGTCCACCTCGAAGCAGAACTATCCGCACTACCAGAAGATGTGCTATGGTGTGTACTTCGCCACCAAGAAGCTCAAGCCCTACTTTCAAGAGCACCCCATCACGGTCGTATGTACTGCCCCGCTCGCTGAGATCATAGGCAGCCGGGATGCGTCTGACCGGGTGGCAAAATGGGCCATTGAGCTGGCCCCTTACACGATCTTCTACCAGCCTCGCACCGCCATCAAGTCCCTAGCATTGGCCGACTTCCTTGTCAACTGGGCCGAGACCTAGTACCTGCCGCCGGCCCCCGACTCCACTCATTGGCGGATGCACTTCGATGGGTCCAAGATGCGCACTGGCTTGGGAGCCGGCATCATCCTCACCTCTCCCAAAGGCGACAAACTCAGATACACATTGCAAATTCATTTTGCCGCCTCCAACAATGTGGCCGAGTACGAGGCACTCATACACGGGCTCCGGCTAGCCAAAGAACTCGGCATCCGCCGGATCCTGTGCTATGGCGACTCGGATTTGGTAGTCCAACAATCATCTGGCGACTGGGACGCCAAGGACACAAACATGGCGAGCTACCGTTTCCTGATTCAGCAAATCAGCGGGTATTTTGAAGGATGCGAGTTCCTCCACGTGCCACGGGCCGACAACGAGCAAGCAGATGCCCTGGCACGAATAGGCTCCACTCGACAAGCTATACCAACCGACGTCTCTCTCCAACGCCTCCTCAAGCCGTCTATCAAGCCGTCTCCAGAATCCGATTCCATCTTCATACCGCCCGACCCCGACGCAGTCGGATCCGGCTTGGGGAACCGAGCAGGCGGCTCGGGGACTTCGATAGGTGGCCCGGGGACTTCAACAGGTGGCTCGGGGACTGCCATAGTCGCACCCGGCCCGGGGACTTCAGAACCCGGCCTGGGGACTACGATAGTCGGCCCGGGTACTGCATCGACACAACAGGCGGTGGCCGACTCCAGCTCTTCACCACCCAGCCCACCCGCCCTGGTCACAGTAGCCGTGTTGGCAATAGAAGAAGTCACAGCTCCATCATGGGCCCATCCCATCCTCAACTTCACGTAAACAGAGCTGCCAACTGACGAGATCTCGGCAAGGCAAGTCCAACGCCGAGCCGGAGCATACACAATAGTTAACCGAGAGCTCGTTAGGTGCAGCGTCACTAGAGTCTTCCAGCACTGCGTCGAGCCAGAGAAGGGCATAGCAATCCTCAAGGACATCCACCAAGGAGAATGCGGCCACCAAGTGGCCTCAAGATCACTCGTCGCCAAAGCTTTTCGCCATGGATTCTTCTGGCCGACTGCTTTGGATGACGCCAAGGAGTTAGTCAAATCGCAAAGGGTGCCAAGTCTTGACTCAAGCAACACCTGCGGCTTCTGCACTCAAGACCATTCCCCTCACCTGGCCTTTTGCCATCTAGGGACTGGATATGGTGGGCCCGTTCAAGATGGCGCGCGGCGGCATGACACATCTGCTCGTCGCCGTGGACAAATTTACCAAGTGGATTGAAGCAAAGCCGATCAAGAAGCTGAATGGGCCGACTGCCCTGACATTCATCACAGATATTACAACCCGGTACGGCATACCACACAGCATCATCACCGACAATGGCACGAATTTTGCCAAGGGAGCACTGGCATGTTTCTGCGCGACACCGGGCATCCGACTGGACTTAGCGTCCGTTGCCCACACGGTGTCAAACGGCCAAGTTGAGCGAGCAAACGGCCTCATCCTCTCCGGCATCAAGCCCCGACTGGTCGTGCCACTGGAGCGTTCGGCCGACTGTTGGCTTGACGAGCTGCCGGCCGTTCTCTGGAGTCTGCGCACTACCCCGAACGAGTCAACCGACTTCACCCCTTTCTTCCTTGTATATGGTGCCCAGGCTATCATCCCAACTGACATCGAGTTCGACTCACCTCGGGTCACCATGTACACGGAGGCGAAGGCCAAGGAAGCACGAGAGGACGGTGTCGACCTGCTGGAAGAAAGCCGGCTATTAGCCCTCAGCCGGTCCGCCATCTACCAGCAGGGTTTGTGCCGCTACCACAGCCGGAAGGTCAAGCCAAGATCCTTCCAAGAGGGTGACCTTGTGCTCCGGCTGATCCAGCGAATAGCCGGCCAGCACAAGCTCTCGGCCCCTTGGGAAGGCCCCTTCATCATCAGCAGAGCATTAGGCAACGACTCCTACTACCTGATCGGCGCGCAGAAGCCGAAGGCACGCAAGATAGATGATTCCGGCAAGGAGTCGAAACGACCATGGAACGCCAATCTCCTCCGAAGATTTTACAGTTAAAATGCAGTATGTACCACGCTACCTTTTGTATTAAGTATGAGACAACGGGCCCCCCGAGGAACACTCGGGGACTACCCTCTTTTATCTGTGAATGAAGTATCATGCCTATGATTATGTTACTACATTCATTTTTCTCGTCCGGCACCGGGTTCGACCAGTCGGTCCGGGGACTTGCCGCCTTGAGTTATATTCAAGTTCTACCTGCAGTCAGACAAGTAGTGTGCCGGCACCCAAGCCCTCTCTTGTCGAAAGCCGCAGCTCGAAGAATCGGCTGTCCGGCTGGCAAGAGCCAAAGGCAGGAAAGGATGCCCACATGAAAAACGGCTAAGGACTAACGAACTTATATAACACAAGCCGGCTTCCCACCCCGTCGACCGGCTGTCAGAGCAGCCGGCTGGCCGGCTTCCCACTCTTCTTGCTACAATCTAAGAAAGCTCGAGTACTCGCCTTCCCAAAATGGCCAAGCTCTTCCCCAGCCACAGACCGCAGAGCAGCTGTCTGGCTGGGAAGGCGGCGACCAAGGGAAGGCGGCAAAGGAAACAACCAAAAAGATGAAAAGCAAACATGAATGGAAGCCAAGCACATGCATGATTATATTTTACACAAAAGGCATTCGAAAGGCCAGCATTCAACATAGTTTGAATACACCCCCAGTGGGTGGAACTGCGCAAGTTTAATAAAAGTTGTTCAAAGAGTAACGAGCAGGAAAGTAAAGACAGCGGATCAGGCCAAGGGAGCAACAGGCAAGTCGGGCAGGTTGGTGGAGACGGCAGTGCCGGCTGAAGGAGTCGCCGGCTGGCGAGTCTCGGCATAATCATCACCTCTGGCAGGCGGCGCGCTTGCGCGCGCCTCGTTGCTGGAGGCACGATCAGGCTGAGGCTGGCTGGTCGCTTTGCCGTCTGGCACGGTGTCTTCGCCATCCTCCCCCTCGTCCTCTTTGCCCTCGTTGCTAAAAGCGATCTCCTCCGCCGAGTCTTCACCTCCTGCCAGGTTCAGCCCGAACCACTCCTCCGGCTGAGCAACGCCGTCATCATTTACCTCAGGGGCAAAGACTCCGGTGTCGGTGTAATCGGCGATCACCGAGGCGTGCTGGATGATAGCCGGCCGCACCGCCACCAGCTCTTCGTCGGCCTCCTGCCGCCAGGTGCTCAGCTGGGCCAAGCTCAGCCCAGGATACCAGGCTCGGACGAACTCCAGCGCTCGCCTGGCGCCGGACCGAGCTACATAAGCCTTCCAGGCCTCGAAGCGGCCCACTGCAACCTCCAGCTAGTCGGTGGTCCGACTGGGGGTGCGGGGAACAGGCTCGCCGTGCCAGAGGGCGGACAACACCCGCGCCCCGGCATGCTGAAGACGGCGGAGCATGCGGTGGGCCGGCTGCAGACGGGCTTGAATCGCCAGAAGCTGCTCCACAAGTGACCGGCTGGCATCCGGCGCGATCTCGACCCCTGCCTGCTGTCATGCATCGCGATGGGCCTCGATGGCCTGGCTAGCGGCAACGGAGTAACCAGGAAAGTAATCTGCACAAAGAAGAAAGAAGTAGCACAAAGTCAGAAGACAAATTAGATGACAAAAGGGCAAGCAAAGGGACGAAGAGGAAGGCGGTCTACCATCGTTCAAATCCTCAACCCATCCGTAGCCTTCGCTTAGCGCTTGCTTCACCTCAGCCCAGCCTGCCGCCTCGGTCTCATATTCGGCTTTGAGGGCGGCCTCGCTGTCCTGCGCCGTCTTCAGGGCCGCCTTATGGCTCTCCTCCTGGTCGGCCAGTTTCTTGGCCAGGCGGTCACGCTCCTGGGCCAAGGCGTTGCACTCGGCTTCCTTGGCGCGAAGGGCGGTCTGGACCCTGCCTAGCTGCTCCGTCAAGTCGGCATTGGCCCCTACAGATATGAAGAAGAAGAAAAAAGCAATAAGGAAGAAGTCGTCAGGAAAGATCCGACCCGATTGCTCAGCGATGAGCCCGAATCTCGGGACTACACCCGATGGAGTCTTGACGCGCCCACGTGAGATAAAAAATGAAGCACTTACTCCGGCTCTCAGCCAGATCAGCGGTCTTCTGGCTCATCTCCTGGGCCTGGGAGTTGAAAGCAGCCGCGCGAAGATTGTGATATTCCTGCAAATAGGATGGAGGTGCGAATAAGAACAAGACCACAATCGAAGTTTACTAAGAAGTTCCAAGCCGCCTGCTCAGCAGCCGGTTCGGAACTCGGGGACTACACCCAGTGGGTGTGCTGACGCGCCCCCACGGAAGAAATCAAGAAGAAATCAACGAAAAGCGGGAGGACTCACCCGAATGATCGTCCGCGTCGTGAGGAACTCTTGAGTGTACCGCTTCAACGAGGCGGCCTGGGCCTGAAGCCGGCTCCAGACCTCCTGCGCCGCCACGTTCAGTTCGGCCGTCCCACCGCCGGGTGTCCACTCAGAAGAGCTTGCGCTGGCCGCCTCCAGATCCTGAGCCGACGAGCTGGTGCCCGCGGCTTTTTGCGGCTCTGGCGCTAAAGTCGCCTCCCCCGCGCGCTGATGAGACGGCGACAGGACCACAAGATCTGCCCCCATAGTCGGCTCGCCTCTAGCTGGCTGCTCAGGCGGCATGACAGGCCGACCGCCTTGGCCCGTTCTAGTCGGTGCCGACGGTGCCGCCTCCCCCTCCAGGACGATTACGTCACCCTCCTCCCTATCCATCGCTGGCCGGTCGTGGCCAGCTTCCTCCGACGGGGGCACTGGGATGTCGGGGACCACAGTGCGAAGGGGGATGATGTTGGATTACGGGTTCCGGCAGACCCTTAAGGTTCAAACTCTGGGGTGCGTGCGGAGATCCAACCCTCCACCGACTCGTACCTCGCCGAACCGCAGGGACCTAAACTACTAACAAGAACAACGCAAGAGACGCAAGATTTATACTAGTTCGGGCCACCGTTATGGTGTAATACCCTAGTCTAGTTTGTGGTGTGTGGATTGCCTCTGGGGCCGACGAAGAAACGATAGGGGAAGAACAGCCTCATGAGGGTACATTCTTGGTGGGTGTGATGAACTGCTAAGTGGTATCCCGTTGCTCTAACACGAGGAGCGGGTTTCTCTCTCTGGATTCCGAATGCTCGATCCGATCGTCCCAGTCCACGAGTGTGGCTACCCCTATTTATAGGCGAAGGCCTGGGCCTCTTCCCAAATATTGAGCGGGAAGGGCGCCAACAATTAGCCATTTTGAAGGGAACATCGAGTACACTTATCCCGACTAAAGTTGGTCGTCGCCGCCAAAGGCTCTGGTGATGACGCCTTTGCTTGGGCTCGACGATGATTGCATTCCAGCCGTTGGGGCTGGTCTTGGTCTTGTTGCACCAAAACGGATGCCTTTGCTTGATGCCCTTGCTGCGCCGCCCCTTTGCACCAAAGAGGAAAGGAGGACGCCTGTATGGCTGGCACCGGCCGGGCGCCCTCGGTCGTCATGGCTTGCGTCACGGGCACCTCGCGAGGTACCCCGCCTTGAACTCTCCGCCTCCTTGTGAGCCAGCCTGACGAGGCCGTGCCTGAGGAAGCTCTTGGTCGTCCGCCCCACAAGGCTTGGCCCCTCGCGAGGGTCTTGAGCTTGTGTTGATGAAGATGGGCCGTCCTGGGCCTCCTTTGAGCCACGCCGCCCGCGGGCAGCGAGCGCAAGTCTGGGACCCCGTTCCTCAGAACGCATATGATAGCCCAGGGGCCACGGCAGCGCCCGGACTTGGCGTGCAGAGAGGCGAAAGGGCAAGTGCGAAGCATTGTGGGCCCCTAACAGCTGCGGACCTTGGGCACCATGGGCGGTTGATTGGGCGTGGGTGCTTACGCAACGCGGAGTTGATAATAGAGCGGCATCTTGCTTGCCTCCTTTACTTTCTTGATTCTGCTCAGATCGCCTTTCTTGCGCCTCTCCTTCCTGCTTCCAAGACCTTCAGATCCACTCGCCTCCGTGCCCTAGCCAGTCATGGCTCCTCGTCAAACCCCGGCCGGAGCCTGGTACTCTCCTGCTTTGGACCCGCCGAATGTGTTAGCGGCGAGCCTTGCCCTGATGCGCCGGCTGGCGGAGGCGCAGGGCGTTAGCGGAACGGCGGTGTTCAAGGCCGGCTCATCCGCCCCTGAGGGTCGGGGGAGTACCTTCTACCCGTTCTTCGCGGGTGCCATTATTGCTGGTCTGTCGCCTCCCTTCTCTGAGTTCTTCTTCTCCGTCCTTCGCCATTATAACATTCACGCTCTGCACCTCCATCCCAACTCCGTCCTTCTCCTGGCAATCTTCGCCTACTATTGTGAGGCCCATGTTGGGGTGAAGCCCTCGGTGGCCTTGATGCGCCACTACTTCTTCCTCCGATTCTCCGCGGTCCGTCTCAGCGGCGCGAGCTTCCGTCGCGTCTGGCGGAGCTATTGCCATTTCAAACACCGGAAGCGGATTGAGGGCTTCAGGAGCAAGTGGGTCTTGGTGGATGCTTGGCGGATCCACCTCGATCGATCCTGCCCACGGAGCCCGCCGAGAGCTCCAAGACTGGTCCCGGGCGGCCGGGATCTCGGCCCAGTCTTTGCCGGAGAGGATGGACGCAGATCTGAAGCAGACGATGCGGCGACGGGCGAGGCTGGTTGCGTCGTTCTTGAGGGAGTTCTGGAGCACCAACTGGCTCCGCCAAGACTCGCTTCCGATGTGGAGGCCTAACCCGAGCCCGTGGCCTCGGCCAGCGAGGATCTGGTGACGGTCCTCCGATCCTTGGTAGAAGCGATGTGGCGAGATCGGGCGCCCAGCGCCCTGTTTCTTCAGCGAGGATTGGGAGGCAGGTTGTGGGTCCATGCCCGCCTTCAATGGGGGCGGGCTCGTGCCCTTGGAGGCTCCAGAGGACTGGTGGACGTGCCCTCTTCCGACTCCAGCGAAGAGGTGGAGGAAAGGGAGCCAGGAGAGGGGTTGATTCGGGGCGGAGTCAAGGGCTCCCTCCTGCTGGCGCAGAGCCCGTGTTCTCCGCCTCCCGAAAGTGGCAGCAGACGAAGATGAGGATGAGCGGGGAGGCAAAGCCTGCCCCGATCCCAAAGAAGGACCGGATGGGCTGGTCCCAGCTGGTCTGCCCGGCCCGGGCGATCCATGGACGCTACCGCCAGCTCTGGTCCCCTTGAAGCCGATCCCTGCAGCCGGCTCTCGGGCTTCAAGTATGGCGGGAGGCTGCTCGAGTCCACCAGCGGCGACCTGTAAGTGCCCGCTTCCTGTCTTGATTATTGCTTCGTTGACGAGATCTGATGTCCATGCTCTTCGGTCAGCCCGGCGCTGCCAGCGCGGTGAAGGGGCTCCTGAGGCCCCATCCATGGTGGTGCCTTTGCCCGAAAAGGAAGATGACCCCGACGCCCAGGCCTCTCCTGCTCGGGCGTCCTCGCGAGGCCTGGCTGAGCCCGCTGGGGCGAGCTCAGCCCCCTTGTCCCAAGCAATTCCCGATGCGGCCTTACTGGGCGCAGCCTCCACCGTCGTCGTGGCGCCGCTGGTTCCGCCTCAGGGCGCAGTGGTTATGCCGCCGCCAACTCCTCCTACTTTGCCTACTGCTGTCTCTCCGACTCCTCCCATGATCTGGACTGCGGCTGGGCTTCTGAATCGGACCGGCTGCGGCAGATCTTCTGGTGCCGACCCTCGCTTGGTGGCGGGCGCTGGAGCTGTCCTCTGGCTGGATTCGTGCCGATGCTTCGATTGAGGCGACGCTGGTCCAGCCGACGACTGTGGACGAGGAGAAGGTGCTGTTCGCGAGGCGAAAGGTAGCCCGCGATGCTGCCTGGGGGAGGCAGCCAGCACCCGAGGTCGCTGCGAGACGCTGGAGGGTGAGCTGAAGGGCCTGCAGAACCAGCTCGCCGAGGAGGCTCGCCTCCGCCAGGAGCAGGAGGAAGGCATGAAGGCTCGCGAGGGGCCATCAAGGACCGGGAGGCCAAGCTGAAGAAGCGCCGCGACCGTCTTGACGCTGGGGCAGGAACTGGAGGGAGGAAGGTCGAGCTGACGCCAAGGCGTGGTTACAGCTGAAGACCGCGTGGCCTTCATGGATATGGAGGTGAAGGCTCGCGTCTGCCGAGGGAGCTTTATGACAGCATCTGGAGAGCCCATCGGCGGCGGAGGAGGGCGGCCCCGCCAAGCTGCTTCCCTTCACGATCCAGCTCTTGAAGATGTCTCCCTTGGTCTTGGCCCCACGGTGAGGCCGAGGCGCTGGTCTTGTCTTCGCGTACCGACGCAGATCCTCACCCACATCTATCTTCGTGACCCTAAGCGTCGACATGGACAGCTCTTTGGAGCCGGTGTGGCGAGCACGCAGCTGCCGCTGCCAAGGCTGTGAAGGGTCGCGCGGAGGCTCTGTTGGGGAAGTTCCAGGCCTTCAGCACCAAGCCGAAGCGAGGCGCTACCGGCCCTGCTGCTTCACGAGGCGCGCCCACTCCGCGCTGCTCCACCGCCGACAAGTGACTCCGCTACGGCTCCTGCCTTGCTTGTAATTCCTGCACATGCATCATGCCTCGGGGAGGCGTTTAAACTTGCGTTTGGTACTGCGATAACAGTGTGGACTGTAATATTTGCTTTTGAATTCCTTGAAATTTGTGCTTCCTACTTGCTTATGTTCTCACGCCGGCAGGCCTGCCGCCAAGATACCTCGGCCGCTGTTAGCCCCGACCGAAACCGTGACGGGACCAAGGGGTGAGGGCTACGTGACAAGTTAGGCTCTGAGTCGCGATGCTCGAGAGTCCCCTTGGCGCCTAACAGCAAGCGAGGGAGGTGAGGCGCGGGCAGATCCACCGTTCTACGTCTGCAGGGCCCGGCCCCGCGCATACCCCAACCGCCGTTAGCCTTTTGGAACTAAGGGGTGAGGGGCTATGTGACCAGTTAGGCTCCTGAGTCGCGATGCTCGGGAGTCCCCCTTGACGCTCAAACGGCATGCGTACCTTGGCTCCGCTCGGGAGTGGCGTCTGACGAACCAGGCCCGAGGGCTGGGCTGGGTGGCGTGCATCTGGGTGTGACTCAGGCGCAGCCCGTGCCCAGCCTCGGCGGCACTCCCGAGAGGAGGCCTTGCGACGAGGCTGCATAATCGAGCTCTGGGCTCCCGAGGTTGACGCGACCCGGAGGCCACCCTCGGTTGTTTATCACCAGGCCATGAGCATAGCGCTCAAGATGCGTGACGTGGCATAGCCGCTCCTCGGCGGTGTCGTCGGCCAAGGAGCATGGTGCTTCCTTTGGAGCGTGGGAGGGTCTCCCCTCCGGAGGAGCCCAGGCGTGCTCTGACCGACCACGACACGTGGCTGGCACGGTAGGGCTAGACGAGGTGTATCTGGGCACCCGTGAGCCAGCGCGGGACTCACGAGGCCCTACCTCAAGGCGGGTTGTGCCTGGCTCTGGGCCTTATCTTCGAGTGTGTTCCTGCAAAAATGGCTAGATGCGTGTGCTCTACGTCTTCGGGTCCTGGCTCTCGGGCTGGTCTCTACCGTTGCTGGCAAGCCAGGTCACGATGCCATGGACAAGACCAGAGGGTGAGGGCCGGAGAGGCGGTAGGAGCCCTGAGTCGCGATGCTCAGGCACCCCCCCTTTAACTTGCAAGATGGATTAGACGACACAACTCTACGTCCTCGGGTCTCGGCTCTCGGGCTGGTCTCTACCGTCGCTGGCAAGCCAGGTCGCGATGCCATGGACAAGACCAGAGGATGAGGGCCGGAGAGCCGGTAGGAGCCCTGAGTCGCGATGCTCAGGCACCCCCCCTTTAACTTGCAAGCTGGATTAGACGACACAACTCTACGTCGTCGGGTCTCGGCTCTCGGGCTGGTCTCTACCGTCGCTGGCAAGCCAGGTCGTGATGCCATGGACAAGACCAGAGGGTGAGGGCCGGAGAGCCGGTAGGAGCCCTGAGTCGCGATGCTCAGGCACCCCCCATTTAACATGCAAAATTTGGATCGGAGGCAACAACTCTCGTCTTCGGGTCCGGCTCGGGCTGGTCTCTACCGTCGTGACAAGCCAGGTCGCGATGCCATGGACAAGACCAGAGGGTGAGGGCGGAGAGCGGTAGGAGCCCCGAGTCGCGATGCTCGGGCACCCCCTTTAACGCCAAGAAGTCGGATCAGATGACGAAACTCTACGTCCTCGGGTCCGGCTCTCGGCCTGGTTTCTACCGTCATTGGCCGCAAGCCGTGTCGCGATGCCATGGACAAGACCAGAGGGTGAGGGCCGAGAGCCGGTAGGAGCCCCGAGTCGCGATGCTCGTGCACCCCCTTTAACGTGCAAGATTTCGCCACCGGGAGAAGGCACGAATAACAAGCATGGTGGAGCACAATCCTAAGGAAAACGCATGAAAGATACATGCCGCTGGGACTGGCCCGAGCGGCTTGGGGATGAGGCAGCCCGAGGGGCGCCCCCAACAGGGTAAGCTAAGGACATGAAATAAAAGGGACACATGCCGCAGGGACGGACCCACGCGGCACAGGAATAATCTGACCTCAAGGCGCTCCCACCGGAAATAAAACTTAAAGATGTCACTTGGTGATGTTGGGGATGAAGGGCCGTTGATGTAGCAGACTCGATGGGCTGCGGAGCCGATCCTCACGAGCCCCTGTGCTCGGGGGGCCTCGGGAGGCTCGGAGGCGTGGCGGCCCCTCACGGGCCATCTCCATCTCTGCCCGGGGCTGCAGGCGTGCTGACCTCTTGAGCCTCAGGATGGTCCTCATGAGACGGCTGGTGTGCAGCAGCCCACGTTTGGCGAGCCATAAGGCATGCGACGTAGCATGGGGAGGGCCCTGCACGCGTCCCACTCGCGAGGGCCGAGGCGCTCTTGAGATTTGGCTCGGTTGAGCCCTGGTACGTCGATGCAGACGCGCAGCCCACCATCCTCGCCTGGATGGTGGGCCACAGCGGGTAGGCGGCGGCTGCCCCTCATGACCCTTGACTCCTGTAACTCCTGAATGGCCTTGCTGACGAACTCTCGGGGGTTCTGTCCTCCTGGTCTTGCTCCTGCTTGCGAAGCGTGCCGAGACACGCCCACGTGGTGCCCAAGCGCCTCCCTCGAGACCTTGGCGAGGTCGGTGGCCCTCTGTGGAGAGAGCCCCCGAGCCTCGCTGAGGAGGGCGCTGGGCGCGCTTCCTATGCGCGATGGAAGGAGGCTCCCCCGGCAAGACGGGCCCCGAGGGGCTTGTCTCTTGATGAGCCGGGCGGTCGATGTCTTCTTCTTCTTGGGTGCTGCCTCGAGAGGCGTCCTGCTCTTGTGGTGCAGGTCTTCCAAATGACGCTGCTCGAAAAGCCCGCTCAAGGAGCACTGCGATCTCTCTCTTCACAGTGGCACCGTGATGACCCGCCGCTTCCTGGCATCTTGAGGATGTTGTAGCCATGGTGGGTCACGGCCATGAACTTGGCCAACGCTGGGTACCCGAGGATGGCGTTGTACGGCAGGTGAATGTGGGCGATGTCGAAGTCGATGAGCTCGGTGTGGTAGTTATCGCGGGCCCCGAAGGTGACAGGAAGGCGGACCTGCCTGATCGGGACCGTGGAGCCATCGGTGACTCCGGAGAAGGGCTTGGTTGGCTGAAGCTGGCTGTAGGGCACTTGAAGATTGTTGAAGGTCTCCACAGACGGGGCGTTGAGCCCTGCTCCGCCCGTCAATGAGGGTCTTGGTGACCAAAGACGTTCTTGATGATTGGGGAGCAAAGCATTGGGAGAACTCCGCTGTGGCTGCGCAAGACTTGAGCTGATCCGGCCTGAGCTGAGCGTGATGGCGCACGCCCGACCACTGAGGGGCGTGGACTCGAGCTTGGGGAGGACTGCATTCACTTCACAGGCGAACTGCTTGAAGATGCGGTGGGAGGCTGGGGCTTGGGCTCCGCCAGGGGATGCGGCGATCGCGCGCTTCTCGGAAGCCCCAGCCCCTCGTCTGATGACGGTCTTGATTCTCCTTGGTGGCGGCGGCGTGGAGGGAGGCTGCGTTCCCTTGCGGGCGATCCTCACGAGGCTGATCCCTCCGGCCCCCTCATGGCGGGTCTTGCCACGGTCCTCGCGAGGTTGGTCGTACCACCCTTGGCGCGGGCATGATCTTCAGCGTCTGCATTTCTTCCTCCTCCCGGCCGTAGCCCGGTCGCTGCGCTCAGGCGTCTGCCGACCCTTCCTTCAGCGCACGGCCGGAGCTCTTGACATTCATTGGTGTTGTGGGTGTGGAGGTCGTGGTACACGCATACCGGCTGCCCTTGGAAGACTCGGGCTGATCTACGCCTCGCTTGGTGTCCGGTTCGGCCGCTGGTACGGCAGCCCCTTTGCGCTTTTACGCCCTGGCCTTGGACTTCTTCTCTTCCGGGATCCATGGCAGGTAGCTCGAGGAGGAGGCGCCCTCCTCAGCCTGGCGCGACTTGGTCGCCAAGTTGAACAGCTCGGGGAGGTGCATGGTCTTCATGCATCGCCAACTCCTCCTTCATCTTGACGTCGCGCCGCTGTTGTCGGAGAAGGCAGAGATGATGGCCTCCTCCGTCACCACAGGGATCTTGAGTAGCGTTGTTGAAGGCTGGATGTACTTTTGCAGGGTTTCCGCTGCTGCTTGATTCTGCGCATGTCGCCACGACGGGTGGCCGGTCGCGAGTACCTTGGAAGTTGGCGATGAAGCGGAGTGCGCATCTCGGCCCAGAAGAGATTGTGCCTGGGGCGGTCGAGGAGCAGTGCGGGCTCTGTCCTTGAGCGCCATGGGAAACCAGTTCGCCATGACCTTTTCATCTCCGTTGGCAGCCTCGATGCCCAGCTCGTAGAGCTGGAGGAACTCCGTAGGGTCTGCCGTGCCATCGTAGCGTGGGGGCAGGTCTGGCTTGAACTTGGCGGGCCACACGACGCCGCGCAGCTCAGTGGTGAAGGAGCGGCAGCCCGCCGTGGCATGAGGGGCCTCGGACGGCAGAGAGCTTGGTCTTGCAGGCCTCCCTGCGCGGGCCGGGGGCAGCGCAGGTCTTGACGTCTTTGGAGCGGGAGGCGCCGGGCAGCTTCTTATGGGCGAGGAACTTCTTGGCAGCTCTGCTCTTGCCAGCGCGGCGCTGGCGGAGTGGGTTCCGCCCAGGGCCGCGCTTAAGGCTTAGGGCTGTGGCGCCGTCTTGAGGAGGAGGCGGCTGAGGCGCCGGGAGTTTCATCGCCAGAGGCGGGTGCGGTGCAGCAAAAGCGGACGGCGTGGGTCGCCTCTGCAGCATGACGAAGCTCGGGCAGCAGCGGTCGAGCCATTCTTCGTAGACGTCGTCGACGGGGTGGTAGCGCAGGAGCTCGTTGGCCACGATGAGTGCAGCTCGGGCTTCCATGGCCGCGCGGGGCACGCGCGACGAAGAACCAGCGGGGGTGAGCGAAGGCGTGGCGGTGCGGCCGTCCCGCCTCATGGGCCAGTCTTTGGGGCGACGCTTGCTGCTTGTTCCCCGCCGGGCCGGTGGCGGCGTTGACAGCCGGTGACGGGAAACGACGAGGACGTCCACCGACGGGGGCCGTCTGGGCGACGTGGGAAGCGAGGGCGGCTCGACGCTCGACGCGAGCCCGACGAGCGTCAGACATGGTGGCGGTGGTCGAGGAAGAACGAGGCGACGAAAGGCAGATTCTGGCGCACCCCTACCTGGCGCGCCAAATGTCGGATCACGGGTTCCGGCTGACCCTTAAGGTTCGAACTCTGGGGTACGCACGGAGATCCAACCCTCCACCGACTCGTACCTCGCTGAACCGCAGGGACCTAAACTACTAACAAGAACAACGCAAGAGACGCAAGATTTATACTAGTTCGGGCCACCGTTGTGGTGTAATACCCTACTCTAGTTTGTGGTGTGTGGATTGCCTCTGGGCCGGCGAAGAGCGATGCAGGGGAAGAACAGCCTCGCGAGGGTCTGTTCTTGGTGGGTGTGATGAACTGCTAAGTGGTATCCCGTTGCTCTAACATGAGGAGCGGGTTTCTCTCTCTCTGGATTCCGAATGCTCGATCCGATCGTCCCCCGTCCCTGAGTGTGGCTACCCCTATTTATAGGCGAAGGCCCTGGGCCTCTTCCCAAATATTGAGCGGGAAGGGCGCCAACAATTGGCCATTTTGAAGGGGAACAGCGGGTACACTTATCCCGACTAAAGTTGGTCCTCGCTTTGCCAAAGGCTCTGGTGATGACGCCTTTGCTTGGGCTCCACGATGATTGCATTCCAGCCGTTGGGGCTGGTCTTGGTCTTGTTGCACCGAAGCGGATGCCTTTGCTTGATGCCCTTACTGCGCCGCCCCTTTGCACCAAAGAGGAAAGGAGGGCGCTGCTGTGCAGGATGGCAGCGACCGGCGCCCTCGGTCGTCATGGCTATGCGTCACGGGCACCTCGCGAGGTACCCGCCTTGAACTCTCCGCCTCCTCGTGAGCCAGCCTGACGAGGCAGCGCCGAGGAAGCTCTTGGTCGTCCGCCCAGCAATCTTGGCCCCTCGCGAGGGTCTTGAGCTTGTGTTGATGAAGATGGGCCGTCCTGGGCCTCCTTTGAGCCACGCCGCAGGCCGCAGGCAGGCAAGTCTGGGGACCCCGTTCCCAGAACGCCGACAGATGATGAGCTGCGGAGGTTGATTGCGCAGGGCCTCCGCCTCGCTCTCCGCGGCCTCCGCCTGAGCCTTGGCCGCCGCGTCAGCTTGCGCCTCAGCCGACTTCTCCGTCGCCTCCCGAGCCGCCCTCCGCTCCTCCGCCTCCCGCGCCTCCCGCGTGTTCCGCTGCGTCGCCTCCAGGAGATCGGCGCGGGGATCCACTCGGCGGGAGCTCGCAAACCCCCCCCCCCCCCCCGCCGCCGCTCCAACTATGGAGGCGTCAAGGACCCGCTCGAGGGAAAGCGGCGCCCTGATTGAAAAATGAAGAAAAAGGCTTAGAAGAATATCAATCGAAGAGAAAAAAGAAAGGCGTGAGATATTCAACAGTTATGCCGAAACCGCCTGCGGCTGCTTCACCACCTTGCGGAAGCGGGCCGCCTTCGCGGCCGCCTCGTCCCGATTGATCGCGGCCGCGGAACCCCTGGGCTTCTTCGGCCGACTTCCAAAGAGAGTCGCCACGGCCCGGCGTTTCTGCGTGCCGCCCCGAGTAGCCGACGCGGCAGATGGGCCCGCACCTTGGTGATCGGGCGCCGGCTGGCGGTGCGGAGCAACTTCGGCCTCGTCGTCATCCGACCAGTCCCCGAAGCCGGCTCCGAGCTGGGGGCCGCCTGCCTCACCGCCTCCTCCTACGACGTCATCATCTAGGGCAGCTGCCCCCAAGTCTGGATCGTCGAAGTCGTCCGTCGCACGATCGAGCATGAATTGGCGCTCCACCCCCGCGGCTCCGGCCGCCGTACGAAGAAGGGGGCTCTGCAAAAAACAAGCCGACGGATCAAAAGCCGGACATTATGAACCCGACAACAAGAGAAGAAGAAAAGAAGGGAAACTTACCGTAGGCGGAGGATTGGCGCGAGAGTACGGCTCCTTGCCGTACCGCCATTCCTCAGCGAGCTTGCAGTTGGAGATGTAATTCACCATGTAAGATACCTCGTCATGAGGCATCTCCTTGGTGCTTAGCCAACTTTGGTCGAAGCGGCCGCTCATCTGGCAGATCATGTGAGGTCGGCCTTGGAGTGGGAGCACCGGCGCTCCTGGCGGCGGCTACAGGTCTGCCCGACCAGGCCTTCCGACCGGACCATCACCCGAGCCGGGCGACGGCAGCAGCCCTAGCCGGAGACAGCGTCCTGGCTCGGTAGGACCATGAAGGCTGCCTCCCAGCCGGCGGGCCGGCTACGTAAGCCGACAGATTGACGAAGTCGCCTTGCGGAGCAACGTTCTTCATGTAGAAGTAGGATTTCTGCCAGAGCTTCACCGACTGGATCAACAGGATGGGCGGAAACGGGTTGTTGCCGCTCGACCTCCGCATGGCGGTGAAGGCGCCGCATGGGGCGGGCACGCCCGCGGTGACGGTGCCGAGCTTGCATTGGAAGAGTTCCCCCCCCCAGAGTTCGAGGGTGGGGAGGACGCCAAGAAAGCCTTCGCACAGATTGACGAAGGCCGACAACAGCATCACCGTGTTTGGGGTGAGGTGATGCGGCTGGAGATGATAAAACTCGAGGAAGGCGCGGAAGAACCCGCTCGCTGGCGAGCCGGCCTTGGCGCAGCGATGCGGCGAAAAAGATTACCCGCTCGTCCTCCTACGGCGCCGGCGAGATCTCCGTCTCCGGCGCGAGGCAGGCCCGCACGTAATCCGCGCCCGGAAGCCGCCGCGTCTTGTGGAGGAAGTCGACATGGTCCTCATGGACGTTGGAACCATCCCAAGAGCTAGACAACGCCATGAGGATGAGGAAGCAATGGGAAAGGCGCGGCGGCGGAGGACGCGCGACCCTGCTGCGATAGAACTATGGTGAGCCAAGAAGATTGGTGGAAGGGTAGCGCGGCGGCGAGGCGCTGCGCCGGCGGAGAAGAGGAAGAAGAAGAAGAAATGGTGGAGCGAGGGCGAGCGTGCGAGCGTCTGCCGCTCCTCCTCCTCCCCCTACTTATAGCCTTGCGCGGCGAAGCCGAGGAGGCAAGGCATGGGGGGACGTGGGATTAACTGCGCCCACTCCCCCACGTCCCACGATAATCGCGCCCTAAAGGCGTGCGGAAACTACCGCAGGAAGGTGAACGGTCCGTTCGGGCCACAGAAGATCCACACTTGGGCCGAGGCACAGGAGTGGCGGGCCCCGGTCTGCGGCGACGTCCCGTCGCGCGCGTGGGCTGGCAGGCCCGTCCCGCTCACGGGTGCCATGTGGCGCGCAGGCGGCAAGCGGTCAGCGCGCAGCCCGGCTCATGTGCCATCTGGTTCCCGCCTTCAAGCTGCAAAGCGTCCTAAAGACGGCGCACCTAATCAAAGCCGGCTCCTAGCTGCCGGCTCTTCAGGATAGGAAGCTGATTGAGCTTCTCGTCCTCTCTTCAGCCTCGAAGCCCAACCAGCTTCGGGGACTACTGTCGGAGTAAATGACCACGGGTAGCCTAGCCGGCTCCCACCGGCTCTTCAGAAAAATTACAGGCCGATCGGGCCTTCAAGCATCCAAGGCATGGGGCCGCCTTCCCTTGGCCGTCTATCTCTCAAGCCGGCTACCGGGAGGCGGCCCGGCCCTAAACCCACAGGAGAAAGCCACAAGAGGGCCGACTCCAAGAACCCGGCCCCCAACAGGCGGCCAAGATCGTACCCTCAAACTCTGCACCCACATAACGGCGATGAGACGGGGCGTGGCTACAGTGAAGCCTGTCACCCCTGAATCGTGGAGCTCGCATGGCCACAGTGCGTCGTACGGGGCGGCCATCACCAGTCCGGCGCGACACTGTTGCCATATTAACCATGATGTCACCCACGACAGGCTGTCAGTACGGACCGCAGGCGGCGGGCCCCTTTAGTCAGAGAGACGCCCGAAGGCGGCCTGGCCTCCCCCAGTCGGCCTGAGATGTGGCCGGCTCCTAGCAGCCCTCGGAGGAGGCACCCCATTAATGAGACAAGACGAGGTAAGGCTACAGTGAACGCCCGCCAGGCGGCGACACTGTAGCCATGCTTACCTCGACAAAGCCCTCGTCATCAGGAGTGAGGCAACAATAACCAGCCCCCGACAAGGCCCCCGAGCGGTGGGACCAGCTTGTTGACCAGGAAGCCGGCAACCGGCGGGACCCACCAGTCGGCGGGCCACAGCAGCCGGCGGAGAAGCCGGCGAACATAGACACTGACGGCTCGGGCCGACGCCCAACCGGATTACCATTGTACCCCTGGGGGGTAGGCCTATATAAACCCCCCAGGGCACCCATGCAAAGGGTTGATCTCTTAGAGTTTTAGACACCACACAGAGGGAAGAGGAGAGCTAGCCTTGCCCTTTTTCCTCTCGCCCAACAGCTCAAGGAGCCTCTTGTAGCTACTTGTTAACTTAGTGATCATGCAGAGACCCCGCAGAGCAGCAGTAGGGGTGTTATCTCCCCGGAGAGCCCCGAAGCTGGGTAAGATTCACCGGCGTGCATGTCTTTGCCTTATGCCGTTTCCAGGCACCGGAGATGTCTTATTGGCTCCCATAATGATAAGCCACCCGTTGGCATATGTCGCACCTACCACCCGACACCTATGCTGGTTACTTTTCTTTCAAACGTTACGTCGTTGTAGGTCCTCGCCCTTCAGGTTGAAGGAGATGTGTACTCGACTTCCTTTAAGTAAGTGGTGGCCCATAATAGTAGAGATGTATAACAACAGTAGCTACCAAAGGGATAGACTTGAACTCTTCCACACCCCCTTGCCAGAGGTTTTAAGAGAACAACCTTTTGGGGATACCAATTCCACCCATTCGCAAAGAAAGGAACTAGCACTTTCTTAAGCTTTCCACCGTTCTTGCTTATTCCCTTACTTACCCAATGAAAGATATAGATTGGAAATTGGAAGATGGTCGTCCATAGTTATCTTGTTGAAAATACCCTCCCTTACTCATCAAAAGCGTTGGAAGTGACTTGAGATATCTTTTGGGAAGAGAGAATAACTATAGATGCTCGATATGCATATTGATCAATCGATCTCCGCGTCCTGCCAGTTCGCTAAGTAGACTCACTCTACCGAGGGGCAGAAGAAGATCAAGCCGATAAGCGGAAGCACTGAGAAAAATCTCTCTCTTATCTAAATATAAGAGCACACTTTATCTCTATGCACACAGAAAAAGGGGATCTTGTGATGATGGAAATGGTACGATATGTGGACCACTTTGGCTCCTTAAAAGCCCTGAGCCGACTATCTCCTGGCACATCCAAAGCATTTCCTCGCCCGAGGCCCGCTCAAAGCTAACTTGAATCCGAACAGCTTGCTGCTTCTCCGAAACCTTCACCAGCTTGTGTATCCTTGTAAGGTCGCGAACCCGGCGTAAGAACGAGAAACATGAGTCTAGCATGACATAAACCCAAACCCCAACACTTTTGATACTTCTCATCTCAGGACAAGTCACAGAAGAGGTAAGGCGCTATAGCGAGTGAAGGAAAGGGAAAGAAGAATCAGTGGAATTGACCAATACTTTATACAATTACGACTTTGAATAATCGCTAATAGCTGAAATCAATGGAATATTTTTGGACCCTAAGGCTCACGTTGACTCCGTCCTTTATTGAATAGCCAAGTCATCGTGAGTAAGCGTAGATCCATCACACAAACGTCCCTAAACCTCAGTAAGCCTTTCTAGATGATGCATTTCCCTTCTTATCTATCGATGTATTCATTTGAGGCCACATGCAGGTATATGTCTACGAGTGGTTTATATAAAGGAGGGTCCTGATAAGAATGCTGTTCGGAAAAGGCGAAACAAGTTGTGTTGACTGAGGCTCTGAATACGTTCTTGCACCACTCCTTCCAAACACACATACCCTTTCTTCTCACAAATGTGAAATTCCGGAACTCTGTGTGTAATTGTTGCAACAACGATAGGGACTCTGCTGAGGGCTCCCCGGTAGGTTCTAGTCTCTCTTTATCTTTACTTATTTGGAGCAAGGTGTAATGGGCTGTGTGGTATGTTGATCAAGGAGGTGCTGCATTGGCTGTAGCTGCAAGAGGTCTTGAGACATAAATTATGCCATTATTGCTTCTTTCATTTAAAAGCTTGAGTCGGTTCTATCTAGCTAAGTTATTCAATAAAGTAGATCGAAGTGTGTGATGCTTGTGAGTTTGGCAACTACTATATACGATATTTATAACAATACTTGATACTTGATTTATGACTTCCTCTACCTAGACCCACACCTACTTTGGATTTAACTTAACGGAGCGGCGGATCCAATAAAAGGGACTACATTCCAATCCTACTTACCAGAATAAATAGTTGTATGGCATTCGAACCCCACCTTCACGGTCGTATTCTAATTAGCTGGAAATGTATAATCTAAGCTTCTCAACAGGCATTCACTCAATAGAGCACTTAATGAGTTTTCTAATGGCTTGAAAGACTACTATGTTTCTTTTAAGCTTAGTTGCAAAAGAAAAGCAAAGGGGAATGCGGGTCCATTTCGTAACGCTTATGATGATAAAGAAAAGTAATTCCCATCCGCGTGAGACGCATCGCTACTGGGTCAGGCCTCGATTACTTTCCTTGTCTCCATTCTGATTGATTTGCTTCTTCACGCAAGCACTTGGTTAGCCCCTTACTATAACCATCCCACTCAATCTTTTACACCGATGTTTCGTACTCTCTCGACCAGGTCATCATAAGAAAATACTGCCAAATATTTCTGAAATGAGAGAAGGAGGGAAGGCGTGCTACAAATAACTGCTGAAAAACGCAAGATTAGCGCTGAGAAGCAACCCTAGTTTAAGTACTAGCGTCCCACCCCAACGTTCTTGTACTTCAAAATACTCTCCCCCGCTTGCTGCTCGCCTCAGCCATACATGGCTTATGTAGTGGTCGGCATTCCTACGTGCTCCAACTGATCCCCACTGGAGATTATATGAGGGGTCTTGGAAACTGTCGCGACGCTTTGGTGACGAAGGTCACCGAGGTGACTATGAACGGATTCCGTGGTAGTCTCGACTCCTCCAACTCAATCAATATCAAGAACATGTCGTGAGCATGGGGTTTGGTTAGGCTTGGTTGAGTTTGTAAGAAAAGATAGTAGGTTGAGGGTCTTCATTGATTAGTAAACCTACGGTGCAGGTAAGGTCGGGACCATGGTCATCCGTCTCCACTTTGCCGGCCGATAAGATCACTGAGATTGACCAGCCAGCTGGGTAGGTTTGGCTATTCCTTTCTATTGAAAAGGAGTCAGCTGTCTGCGCGAGTCACCTTCCTTAGGCTCTGAGTCACCTTCTTCTAAGCTCTGCTGGACGACATGCCATTTTCTCGTTCTATAGGCCGGCCGTACTTGTGATGGTTCCCCAGGATCCAATAAATCCACTTAGGTCTATGTTGCTGCGATATTGTTCAATGGAAGCGGGTGGGCTGCTTTTTAGAAGTTTGGCCAGGTTTTTCATTAAAAAATCAAAAGGGGGGAGGATTGACCTTTATAATGTATATTACGTAAATGCCGGCATGGCCCCACTGATTTGTTTTTGATCGGAGCATCAAGCAGCGCAACCCAGTTCTACTTGACTAAGCCCCGTGCTTGTCCAAGGAGGGAGTTTGCTTTACCCAACTCCCCTTTTTGATAACAAGGCAAAAACCTCCGACCCGACATTCATGAGTTTCGAATGAAGAATGAAGAGTGCCCTACCCCTCTTTTTTCCCCTAAATCTTGGATTTGGAAGTTGGTAAAGACCCACCCCTTGTTTAAGTCAAAATGATTCCCCGAGACATTGGCTTCCGCCAACCGTGCACTATTAAGGATCACATCCCGCGCATATTCTACATTATAGCACGCAACTAATTCAGCTTCCGCTCGGGAGATCGAGGCAGAGCTCGTTAGTTTCTGCTAGGCGAGGAATAAGGAACATAACCAATCACAGGGAACAAGGGAATACCGAACCATATCTGCTTTTGCGCCATGACAATCTCACTTTCGAATTATAGGGACCTACACATATTAGTACAGATATCTGGGGTCCCGGCCAGAACCACACGTGCAAGTTTCCCTACATGTGGCTCGTCCGTGCTTTTATCCGAGGCGCTGCCTGCGACTCTACATGGGAGAAGAGGGCTGATCTGCAAACTTTCTTGTTCAGAGCATTGCATTGTCTAAGGGAGTAGGGTGAGTAAGCTGCGCCTACCAAGCTAAGCTTTCGTCGAAAAGGCGTCATTGCTTCCTTTTCGGCACCCGCCCTTTATTTAGATGTTGGGGCAAGGCAAGCCCAAGCAAAGTCTAGGTTGGCGCTCCATCTCAGCTGGCATCTTGCTCTCGAGAGGGTGTGGTCCTTGAGCAAACTAGTCATGTGCTGTGTTGCACCAACGCAGGGGCATTTGGTGAGGAGCTACGGTCCGGTGGTTGACAAGCCAGCGATCGGAGGCGATTACCGAGTGCTTTCATCAAATGATGCATGTGGGCTGAGCCATTCCCATCCCAAGTGGTGGCCCGATTCGGCGTGGCCTGGTCGGGAAGAGATTCTAAATCTCGAATATGCGCATCGATAATAGATATCTATGTTAGCTAGCGGGGGCGGGCTTTCCCCTGGTAGTCCTGCTGCGTCCTCTGATAGTCCGTCTCGTCTCATCTTTCTTTGGCTATACTTGTAGCCAGCCATATTAGCTCCACATTCCACCCTTTTGATTTACGGCGAAAAAAGGCGGTCATCGATCACCCCTTTCCTATTTAGATTTGCTTGCTGCCTATTATGAGAATAGGTCCCTGTTCAAGCGGCCCGCTTTTCATCATCATCTATACCAGCTGCCACGCATGATCCCATAGGAACGATTTCATCACCCTAAGAAGCAGAATGCGCCATCACCTACATCCCTTTCCTCTGCCGGGGACTTTCACGAAATGAAAACGGGCGGCATGATCGTATGCTCGACATTTGTTGCCCTGGTGCATATCCCGGAGTACTCCCATGGCCGATCTATCACCCATACATGAAGGCCTTGGCCCCGTCCCGTGTGGAGAATGCCCCCCTTACGGCACGGCTTAGTCTGTTACTTTCTTTTGTTAGAGTGGATTCAGACCGCCACTTCTCTGAAAGCATGGTTCTTGCCTCCCTCTCTCCTCCCTCCTTGGAGCTCGTCCATTCGTTGGGTGATCCCTTGCTCTCACGTTCGAGTGTTTGCTCGTCGTTTAGGCCGCTGAGTTACATTTTTGCTCATTGCAGTCGCCTCCGGGGTTCTTCGCACCTGGGTAGTACCAGGACCCTTGTGCCCCGGACTGTACTGCCCGCCCTATGACCCAAAACTCAAAATGAGCCTTGCAACGAGACGCGGACATTCCTCATGCTACGGTTCCCTCCAGTCCGTTCCCAAGTTGGGTTAGGGGAAGATCCGAGCGATTGCCTTCACGGATCCAAACATGCTCACAAGGCGCACAATAAGAATAAGACCAATAGAGACTTCATAAGGGACCATTTGAGCTGCAGATCGTAATGCTCCTAGAAAGGCATATTCGAATATAGAGGGCGTTCCCAACAATCCACGAGAATATCATACCCAACTATGAACCATACGAGCACATCCTCATCACGCCCACAGCGCTTATGGCTCTATACCCCAACCCAACTTGCTCTGGCCCTGGGTCCTCCGCATCTCTTCCTCGGTAAGCGGACCGTGGAAGCCGGGGAGTATCCGCTTGGGACCGATAGAAAACAACATATCTTTTCCTCCTGACCCCTATAAAAATCTAGTGGAAGTCCGGTCGCGTCGGAGACATCTTTATCTGATTTTGAGGCTTCGTCGTCCGGCTCCTCCAAAATTATGTTAGGATCGGCTGGCTCATCCTCATCATCCGAAAAGAAAAAAAAGACAAAACAGATTTGTTTCAATGACATATCTAATCAGACTGAAATTGATGTCGAAGACACGATCATTCACATCAATTGAAGCAGGTAGGAAGGGCGCGGAAGCTACCATTTAACGAATATAATGCAAGCAAGGTAGCTTGCTTACTCTCCATCTAGCGTGCGTTGGCGGCAAGGAAGGAGGCATTGGAAATACTAGACCATACACATTAATTAGTACAAGAAAGAGGCAAAGGGAAATGACTAGTAAACTTAAAAGCGAAGCTTAACAAAGGCCGACTACTACATAGAGACAACTACTACCAGTCATGAGCGATAGTGAAGCCGTCAGAGGCAGAAGCTATCGCTTGACGCGCGAAGCCGAGCCGATACAATAGGTGGGCGAAGTGAGCGAGACCAAGACGGGCCAGACATGGAGTGGCGAACGGGGCCTACTATACATATACGTGATTAGTAAGCGGTTCAATACATCAAACGAAAAATCAAGTGAACTAATGAACAGTGTGATTGATTAGACAAGTACCAAGGAGCAAGAAAACATATGCGCTTTAGCAAGGGATGAGCGCAAAATCCGTTGCTTGTTCTTTCGGTAGCCTTCTTTCATTTCTGAATTTGCTTGCGAGCAGTTGAAAGTGCAACTATCCCTAGGTGGTTTTGGTAATTCCTAATAACATATAGTTCATTGAGCTAATGCTATTTCAAGACTAATATTTCAGGAAAGCTCAATGATTGGCATGGCATGGATGAGAAAAGTGGACCCCTCAAAATACTAAGGACAAAAGGATTGGCTCAAGCTCAAAAGTTCAAGACTCTACATTTTCTATTTTAGTGATCCAAGATCACATTGAGTCTATAGGAAAAGCCAATACTATCAAGGAGGGATGAGGTGTTGCATAATGAGGCTCTTGCTCAAAGTGCTTAGTGATATGCTCCAAAGCCCTCAACTACTTTCTCACATCCACATATGACCTAAACCAAAAGTCAAACTCGGCCTCGCCGATTCTTTCCATCCGGCGCCACCGAGTTCAGATGTCATAGCCCTTTGCCATTACAAACCCTAGGCAAATCGGTCTCACCGATAGGGATCTCAGTCTCACCGAGATGGGGTTATAATCTCTCTGTTTCCCTTCGTAACATTTCGGTCCCACCGAGATGAGTGATCAGTCCCACCGAGATTGCAATGTAAACTCTCTGTTTCCCTTTTATAACATTTCGGTCTCACGAAATGAGCGAATCAGTCCCACCGGGTTTACCTGACCAACTCTCTGGTTAGCTTATTACCAAAATCGGTCTCACCGAGTTTGTGTAATCGGTCTCACCGAGATTACGTTATGCCCTAACCCTTACCATATCGGTCCTACCGAGTTGCATGTCGGTCCCACCAAAAATCCTAACGGTCACTAGATTTGCTGAATCGGTCCGACCGAGTTTATCAATTTGGTCCCACCGAGTTTTGCAAGTTGTGTGTAACGGTTAGATTTTGTGTGGAGGCTATAAATACCCCTCCACCTCCTCTTCATTCGTGGGGAGAGCCATCAGAACGAACCTACACTTCCAACCAACATTTTCTGAGAGAGAACCACCTACACTTGTGTTGAGACCAAGATATTCCATTCCTACCATATGAATCTTGATTTCTAGCCTTCCCCAAGTTGCTTTCCACTCAAATCTTCTTTCCACCAAATCCAAATCCTGTGAGAGAGAGTTGAGTGTTGGGAGACTATCATTTGAAGAACAAGAGCAAGGAGTTCAACATCAACACACCATTTGTTACTTCTTGGAGAGTGGTATCTCCTAGATGGGCTAGGTGTCACTTGGGAGCCTCCGACAAGATTGTGGAGTTGAACCAAGGAGTTTGTAAGGGCAAGGACATCGCCTACTTCATGAAGATCTACCGCTAGTGAGGAAAGTCCTTCATGGGCGACGGCCATGGTGGGATAGACAAGGTTGCTTCTTCGTGGACCCTTCGTGGGTGGAGCCCTCCGTGGACTCACGCAACCGTTACCCTTCGTGGGTTGAAGTCTCCATCAACGTGGATGTACGATAGCACCACCTATCGGAACCACGACAAAAACATCCGTGTCTCCAATTGCGTTTGAATCCTCCAAACCCTTCCCTTTTCATTCTTGCAAGTTGCATGCTTTACTTTCCGCTGCTCATATACTCTTTCCATGCTTGCTTGAATTGTGTTAAGATATCTTGACTTGTTCTAAGTTGCTAAAATCTGCCAAGAACTAAAATTGGCAAAAGGCTAGATTTTAATTGGTCAAGTAGTCTAATCACCCCCCTCTAGACATACTTTCGATCCTACAAGTGGTATCAGAGCTTTGGTCTCCATTTGCTTTGATTTCCATATCTTTTGGTGGTCATAGCCTTAGTTTCACAACCTAGGAGAGTATGGCGTCTAGCAAGGGAAATTACCACCGTAGAGGTCCTTACTTTGATGGTACTAATTTTGCTAGTTGAAAGCATAAGATGAAAATGCATATTCTTGGACATAACCCCGTTGTTTGGGATATTGTGTGTATTGGCTTGCAAGGTGAATTCTTCGATGGGAGAGAACCGAACCGTGAAGCTACCGCGGAAGAGTTGAAGATGCTCCAATACAATGCTCAAGCTTGTGATATCCTCTTCAACGGATTGTGCCCCGAAGAATTCAACAAAATCAGCCGTCTTGAGAATGCAAAGGAAATTTGGGATACTTTGATTGATATGCACGAAGGTACCGACTCCGTCAAGGAATCCAAGTTGGGCGTGCTTCAGAGTCAACTTGACAAGTTCAAAATGAAGGATGGTGAAGGTGTCATTTGAAATGTACTCTAGGCTTGCTCTTATCACAAATGAGATTGCCGGCTTAGGAAGTGAAGAGATGGCCGAAAAATTCATCATCAAGAAGATCCTAAGAGCCTTGGATGGAAAATATGATACCGTATGCACATTGATCCAAATGATGCCCAATTACAAAGATCTCAAGCCAACAGAAGTCATTGGAAGAATTGTTGCTCATGAGATGTCACTCAAGGATAAGGAGGAGCTCCATAACAAGTCAAGTGGTTCTTACAAAGCCTCATGTGAAGCTCCCATATCATCAAGTGAGAAACAAACTTTCAATGAAGAATTGAGCCTAATGGTGAAGAACTTCAACAAGTTATACAAGAGTAGAAGCAAAGAGAGAACTTCCAAGTCAAGGTCCTACAATGACAAAAGATCTTCTAGTCGAGAGCGTAATTGCTACAATTGTGGAAGACCCGGACACTACTCCAATGAGTGTACGGCCCCCTACAAAAGAAGAGAAGATTCTCCCAAAAGGAAAAGTAGAAGAGAAGAATCACCATCAAGGTAGAGAAGGAGTAGGGATGATCGTTATGAACGAAGACCCTCTCGGAGAAGCAAGGATTCGGAAAGGAAGGACAAGTCATCAAGGAGCTACACAAAATGAAGACATCAAGCTCATGTTGGTGAATGGGTATCCGGCTCCGACTCCGACAATCACTCCGAGAGAAGCTATCACTCCGACTACGAATATACTCAAGATGAAGGTGTTGCCGGTCTAGCACTAGTATCAACCAACTCCTACGACATATTTGATTCACCCACTGAAGGAATTGGAAGATGCTTCATGGCCAAAGGTCCAAAGGTATCACACCCTGAGTATGTTGATTTTAATAGTGATGAAGATGACTTGTTAGGTGATGATGATTTACTTGTTGACAACTCTAGTGATGAATACTATGATGAAACGTCAATTAATCATGCTAATCAAGATGAAACGAATGACAATGATAAGGAGAAGATTGAGTCTCTAACTAAAGAACTGAACACTCTTAAGTTAGCTCATGAAACTATCTTAGGAGATCATCGAGAACTTTTAAGGACTCATGAGAAATTACGTTTTGAGAAGCTCAATCTTGATAAAGAGCATGAGTTCTTAAAGGCAATCAATGATGATCTTCGCAAGAAAAGTTCTTCTTACATTGCCAAGCGTTTACTCTTATCCACTTACATGCCTCAAGTCAAGTCTAGTAACAAGAACAAGAAAGATTCTTCCTCTAGTAGTAACAATAATCATGATAAATCCAATGTTGTTGCTTCCAGTAGTTCTCTTGATTCCACTAATGATTATCTTAGCCAAGTTAAACTTGAGCAAGAAAATAGCTTATTGAAGGGAATTATAGACAAAGGTGTTTACAAGAGCCTTGCCGGGAGTAAGCAATTCGAGGAAATTGTAGGCAAGCAAGGAAGGCACCGGAAGAACCAAGATATTGGTTTTGAACGAAAGTTCAATGCCAATGGAGTTGAGTGGGAAGAAGATCAATACCCCAAGACGAAGTTTGTTCCTCAACAAGAGAACTATGATCCTACTTCTTTCAAAGGGACAGAAGCTCAATCTGATCTTCCACCACAAGACCACAAGCGAAAAGGAAAGGATAACCTTCAAGAGGAAATTGATGCATTTGAAGAAGCACCTAAGGCCTTGGTCAAGTGGGTTCCCAAGACTACATCAAGTTCTACTTCATCAAGTACAACTACAACTCCAAGGATTCCCATCAAGATGGTGTGGATCCAAAAGAAGAAGAATGATAACCCACAAGTGTAGGGGATCGCAACAACTTTCGAGGGTAGAGTATTCAACCCAAATTTATTGATTCGACACAAGGGGAGCCAAAGAATATTCTCAAGTATTAGCAACTGAGTTGTCAATTCAGCCACACTGGATAACTTAATATCTGCAGCAAAGTATTTAGTAGCAAAGTAGTATGATAGTAGTGGTAACGGTAACAAAAGAGTAATGAAAGCAAAAGTAATATTTTTGGTGTTTTGTAATGATTGTAACAGTAACAATGGGAAAGTAAATAAGCGTAAACCAGTATATGGAAAGCTCGTAGGCATTGGATCGGTGATGGATAATTATGCCGGATGCGGTTCATCATGTAACAGTCATAACATACGGTGACACAGAACTAGCTCCAATTCATCAATGTAATGTAAGCATGTATTCCGAATATAGTCATACATGCTTATGGAAAAGAACTTGCATGACATCTTTTGTCCTACCCTCCCGTGGCAGAGGGTTCCTAATCGAAACTAAGGGATATTAAGGCCTCCTTTTAATAGAGAACCGGAACAAAGCATTAGCACATAGTGAATACATGAACTCCTCAAACTATGGTCATCACCGAGAAGTAACCCGATTATTGTCACTTCGGGGTTGTCGGATCATAACACATAATAGGTGACTATAGACTTGCAAGATAGGATCAAGAACACACATATATTCATGAAAACATAATAGGTTCAGATCTGAAATCATGGCACTCGCGCCCTAGTGACAAGCATTAAGCATAGCAAAGTCATAGCAACATCAATCTCCGAACATAGTGGATACTAGGGATCAAACCCTAACAAAACTAACTCGATTACATGATAGATCTCATCCAACCCATCACCGTCCAGCAAGCCTACGATGGAATTACTCACGCACGGCGGTGAGCATCATGAAATTGGTGATGGTTGATGGTTGATGATGACGACGGCGACGAATCCCCCTCTCCGGAGCCCCGAACGGACTCTAGATCAGCCCTCCCGAGAGGTTTTAGGGCTTGGCGGCGGCTCCGTATCGTAAAACGCGATGAATTCTTCTCTCGATTTTTTCTCTCCGAAAGCAAATATATAGAGTTGGAGTTGGCGTCGGAGGAGCTCGAGGGCCACGAGGTAGGGGCGCGCCCTAGAGGCGCCCCCACCCTCGTGGACAGTGTGGGCCTTGGTCTTCATCTTTGGCGAGGATTTTTTATTAATTTTTATAAGGTGTTCCGTGGAGTTTCAGGTCATTCCGAGAACTTTTGTTTTCTGCACATAAAACAACATCATGGCAATTCTGCTGAAAACAGCGTCAGTCCGGGTTAGTTCCATTCAAATCATGTAAGTTAGAGTCCAAAACAAGGGCAAAAGTGTTTGGAAAAGTAGATACGACGGAGACGTATCAACTCCCCCAAGCTTAAACCTTTGCTTGTCCTCAAGCAATTCAGTTGATAAACTGAAAGAGAAAAAGAAAAACTTTTACAAACTATGTTTGCTCTTATTGTTGTAAATATGTAAAGCCAGCATTCAGGTTTTCAGCAAAGATTATAACTAACCACATTTGCAATAACTCCTAGGTCTCATGTTTACTCATATCAATAGCATAATCAACTAGCGAGCAATAATAATAAATCTCGGATGACAACACTTTCTCAAAACAATCATAATATGATATAACAAGATGGTATCTCGCTAGCCCTTTACGAGACCATAAAACATAAATGCAGAGCACCTTTAAAGATCAAGGACTGACTAGACATTGTAATTCATGGTAAAAGAGATACAATCATAGTCATACCCAATATAAATTAATAGTAATGGATGCAAATGACAATTTGTGCTCTCCGACTAGTGCTTTTTAATAAGAGGGTGATGACTCAACATAAAAGTAAATAGATAGGCCCTTCGCAGAGGGAAGCGAGGATTTGTAGAGGTGCGAGCTCGGTTTTGAAATAGAGATAAATAATATTTTGAGCGCCATACTTTCATTGTCAACATAACAACCAAGAGATGGCGATATCTTCCATGCTACACACATTATAGGCGGTTCCCAAACAGAATGGTAAAGTTTATACTCCCCTCCACCAACAAGCATCAATCCATGGCTTGCTCGAAACAACGAGTGCCTCCAACAAACATCAGGTCCCAGGGGGAGTTTTGTTTGCAACTATTTTGATTTAGTTTGCATAAAGCATGGGACTGGGCATCCCAGTCACCAGTCATTTTCTCGTGAGTCAGGAGCGGAGTCCACTCCTCTTGAGAATAACCCGCCTAACATGGAAGATAAGGGAAGCCCTAGTTGATACATGAGCTATTCGAGCATACAAAACAGAATGTGTATTTGAAGGTTTAGATTTTGGCACATACAAATTTACTTGGAGCAGCGGTAGATACCGCATATAGGAAGGTATAGTGGACTCATATGGAATAACTTTGGGGTTTAAGGGATTGGATGCACAAGCAGTATTCCCGCTTAGTACAAGTGAAGGCTAGCAAAAGACTGGGAAGCGACCAACTAGAGAGTGACAACAGTCATGAACATGCCTGCGCTCAGCCTGCCCTGCCTCCGTGGGTCTCCGGATCGTCCTCCTCGTCGCCTGCCGCCTCCAGTCGCTGGTGTCCGCCGCTGTCAACGGGATCGTCTCCGTCGTTGCCGCCGTAGCAAGTCCATCGCCGCATTAGGGTATGGACTCGATCCTTGTGCTGATCTAACTCCGATTCCCCAGCACATTGTTTTGCCATGTATCTTGCCACGATTGAGACCACTCTATCCAATGAAAACACTCCGTAGTTTAGTTGTGGATTGAAAATTTAGGGTTAGGTTTCCGCCGAAACCATCTCGGACCGACCGAGTTGTTGAAATCAGTTCCACCAATTTGGCTCAGGCCATTGCACATGTGATTCTCGATCTGACCGAAAATTGCAAATCGGTGTCACCGAGTTCAAATCTTTGTGAAACCCTAGTAGTCTCGGTGCCACCGAACTATGACTCGGTCTGATTAGGTTCCAACAACTGCTTCGGTATCACCGAGATTTCAAATCGGTATATCTGAAATGCTTTCTGTGGAAAACTAAAGCTAAGTTTTTGATTCATTCTTTTGCAAAAACCTCTGCACTTTGTGATGCTCATCCACTCTACCTCATCTATAATCTATTCATAGGGTCAGCTGTCAGTGTTTGCATCATGTCGGATCAGGTGTGGTCGAGAACAAGTCCGAGGAGCAGGTTCACATGAGTGAGGGCACTAGTCCCTCTAGCAGCTCAGATGATGGAAGCAGGAGCACACCCAGCAACTTGCCAAAGGCTGCCACAAGGGCCAGCAGGAAAAGAACCTCAGAATCAGAGGATGAGGACTATGTGGCTGAGGAGGAAGACGCCACCTCAAAGAAGAAAGTGCTCAAAAAGGAATATAGCACAACTGCAGCAACTAAACCAGGTCTGAAGACCAAGAAGCCAACAGGAAGACAGCCAATGTATAAGCCAAGGAAAGTTGCCACAAGTGAGAAAATGGTGTTCACTCTTGAACCCAAGGAAGCTGGAGATGGCAAGAAGAGAAAAGAGAGGGTCAAGAAGACCACTGCCAGAGTTCTTGGCAAGTCATATATGATGAGAGACTCTGAAGAGGAAGAGGAAGAGGTTGCTGCACCAGCACCTAAGGCACATAAGCTTATGGGAGATGCCATAAGATCAGGGGCTGCTCCATCTAAGCCCAAAGAAGCTCCCAAGTCAGCTGCTCCAAAACCCAAAACTGCACCTAAGAGAAGCACCAAGAACATTCCAGCAGCTGAGAAGAACAAGGCCCCAGTGCCTGAAGCTGCAATGGAAGAAGAAGATGATTAGTCACATGTCTTGAGGAAGTTGAAGGCAAAACTTCCAGATCACAATGATGTTCATCCAGTAGCTGAGAACATGAAGATAAGGAAGGATTCAGGATTGAGGCTATGGAGAGAGTCAGATCCATATGCCACCAGAAGAAAAACTGCTGTGGATTACAGGTTTCATACCAAGGAACAAGAGGATTTCTATGAGATAGTGTTGCTTGACAAGAAGCCAATAGTGTGTGACATGAGATGGGTCAACTGGGAGTACATCAAGGAGAATGAAGAGCACTATCCTGGAGTTTATGATAGTTTCAAGGCTTGTGGAGTTGATAAGTTTGTAGCTCAGAAGCTCACAAAGTGGAATGATGAGCTTATCATGCAGTTCTACTCCACGGCTCATTTCTACCCAGATGGAAGAATTGTCTGGATGTCTGAAGGCACTAGGTACCGATCAGCGATCGCAGAATGGGCTCGATTGATCAATGCCCCAGAAGAACAAGAAGATGACTTGGATGTCTATGCCAAGAAGAAGAAGGATCACAACTCCATGTCTAGCATGTACAAGGAGATTCCTGATGCAGATCTTGAGACTCACCAGTTTGGATCTGTGAAACACTTGCTGTTAGGACTGCCCACAATCAACCGGATCCTCAGGCACACTCTTCTGCCCAAGTTAGGCGATCACAGAATGATCAGAGGCCACTCCATCAACCTGCTGCACATTTTTGATGTTCCACAGAAGTTCAAGGTCATGAGCCTAATTGTGGAAACCATAAAGAGGACAGCTGCAGATCAGAAGAGGAGTTGTGGGTATGCCCCACAAATTCAGGAGCTGATTAACTCCAAGATGGGCACTGGCACATATTTGCTGGACAAGGAGCACCTGCCCATCTACCCGGACTTTGAGGATAACACTGTGGTGATGGATGAAAATGAACCATCTTCTGTGCAAGCACAAGCAAAGAGGGAGAAGGCAAGGGTGAAAAGGCTGCAAAGATGCCAACCATGGATGAGGCATCTTAGTATCTTCTCAAGAGAAAGCAAGATCAGCTTGACTACTTGATTGCCTCCACTGAGGATTGAGAAGGGGTAGCCACCACGACTCAAAACCGGAGAGCTTGGAGAGGATCATGGAGTAGAAGTTCTATGACTTAGATGTGAAGGTCAATGAGATACTGATCTGTTGTTGAGCAACTTCGGGAGGAAGTGCAGGAGAAGAAGGGCAAGACAACCATCGATGCTTTTGCTAGAGTGCCCAGAGGTCGAGTTCTGCTGCTATGCTCACATGACACGAGCAACTTCATCTGCACCAGCTACAGCCTTCGGTACCACCACCTTTCAAGACCACCAGCCCAAAGACCCACTCCACCAGCTCCATCTATATCAACTGATGCCTTCGTCCTTGGAGTCCTATCTACACCACCACCTGAAGACCAAGCCTGAGAGTCGATCTAGCACTATGCATTTTTTATGAACTTTTTGGTAATTTATTGCCAAAGGGGGAGAAAATGTATAGATCATAGGCTTCGAGAGAGAGTGTTGCTTTTTTGTTCTCTCTTGCTTTTTGGTGGTTGAATTTTGTCATTTGCTTGTTTGAGATACTTTATGCTTGTGTGTGATACTTGGATGATCATGTGTTTGATCATATACTACCTTTATGCTTGTTGGATGACATTATCCTTTTATATTCCATATGATCAATCACTTTGCTTGGTGATGAGTGCATGTATTTTAATTATTATCATTTTGAGCGCTCCACCAAGATGTATGTGACATGGAAGAGTAACCCATGATCCTAACTCTTTGTGCATTTGCAGTCCAAAGCAAATCTTAAACTATGAACAAATTTAGGGGGAGCTCTTGCTTTTCACATACTTCTCAAAGCGATAATGTTTTTCACTCTTATTATTATTTGTCGAAGCTTTGATCTATATGTTGACATCAATTACCAAAAAGGGGGAGATTGAAAGTGCAACTATCCCTAGGTGCTTTTGCTAATTCCTAACAACATATAGTTCATTGAGCTAATGCTATTTCAAGACTAATATTTCAGGAAAGCTCAATTATTGGCATGACATGGATGAGAAAAGTGGACCCCTCAAAATACTAAAGACAAAAGGATTGGCTTAAGCTCAAAAGTTCAAGACTCTACATTTTCTATTTTAGTGATCCAAGATCACATTGAGTCTATAGGAAAAGCCAACACTATCAAGGAGGGATGAGGTGTTGCTTAATGAGGCTCTTGGTCAAAATGCTTAGTGATATGCTCCAAAGCCCTCAACTACTTTCTCACATCCACATATGACCTAAACCAAAAGTCAAACTCGGCCTCACCGATTCTTTCCATCCGGCGCCACCGAGTTCAGATGTCATAGCCACTGCCACAAACCCTAGGCAAATCGGTCTCACCGATAGGGATCTCGGTCTCACCGAGATGGGGTTGTAATCTCTCTGTTTCCCTCCATAACATTCCAGTCCCACCGAGATGAGCGATCGGTCCCACCGAGATTGCAATGTAAACTCTCTGTTTCCCTTTTGTAACATTTCGGTCTCACCGAAATGAGCGAATCGGTCCCACCGAAGTTTACGACCAACTCTCTGGTTAGCTTATTACCAAAATCGGTCTCACCGAGTTTGTGTAATCGGTCTCACCGAGATTACGTTATGCCCTAACTCTAACCATATCGGTCCTACCGAGTTGCATGTCGGTCCCATCGAAAATCCTAACGGTCACTAGATTTGCTGAATCGGTCTGACCGAGTTTATCAATTCGGTCCCATCGAGTTTGGCAAGTTGTGTGTAACGGTTAAATTTTGTGTGGAGGCTATAAATACCCCTCCACCTCCTCTTCATTTGTGGAGAGAGCCATCAGAATGAACCTACACTTCCAACCAACATTTTCTGAGAGAGAACCACCTACACTTGTGTTGAGACCAAGATATTCCATTCCTACCATATGAATCTTGATCTCTAGCCTTCCCCAAGTTGCTTTCCACTCAAATCTTCTTTCCACCAAATCCAAATCCTGTGAGAGAGAGTTGAGTGTTGGGGAGACTATCATTTGAAGCACAAGAGCAAGGAATTCATCATCAACACACCATTTGTTACTTCTTGGAGAGTGGTGTCTCCTAGATTGGCTAGGTGTCACTTGGGAGCCTCCGACAAGATTGTGGAGTTGAACCAAGGAGTTTGTAAGGGAAAGGAGATCGCCTACTTCGTGAAGATCTACCGCTAGTGAGGCAAGTCCTTCGTGGGCGACGGCCATGGTGGGATAGACAAGGTTGCTTCTTCATGGACCCTTCGTGGGTGGAGCTGTCGGTGTCAAAACCGGCGGATCTCGGGTAGGGGGTCCCAAACTGTGCGTCTAGGCGGATGGTAACAGGAGACAAGGGACACGATGTTTTTACCCAGGTTCGGGCCCTCTTGATGGAGGTAAAACCCTACTCCTGCTTGATTAATATTGATTATATGGGTAGTACAAGAGTAGATCTACCACGAGATCAGAGAGGCTAAACCCTAGAAGATAGCCTATGGTATAATTGTTGTTCGTCTCTGGACTAAAAACCTCCGGTTTATATAGACACCAAGAGGGTTAGGGTTACATGAGTCGGTTACAATGGTAGGAGATCTACATATCCGTATCGCCAAGCTTGCCTTCCATGCCAAGGAAAGTCCCATCTGGACACGGGCAAGTCTTCAATCTTGTATCTTCATAGTCCGAGAGTCCGGCCAAAGGCTATAGTCCGCCATCCGGACACCCCTAATCCAGGACTCCCTCAAGGTAGCCTGAACAGGCTTCAATGACGAGTCCGGCGCGCATATTGTCTTCGGCATTGCAAGGCGGGTTCCTCCTCCGAATTCTTCATAGAAGATTTTGAACACAAGGATAGTGTCCGGCTCTGCAAAATAAGTTCCACGTACCACCGTAGAGAGAATACTATTTACACAAACACAATCTGGCCGACGTATTCGCATGGCGTGACATCACACGACGGCCAAGCCTTTATTGAATCATTTTCTTGTCCCACCTCGGTAGCGTTTAGCGAGGCATTTTCCTTGGCACGTCTTGTCAAAGCAGAGATCGTGTCCCCTTATTCCGGGATTCTCATCAATACGGGCGTGGGTAACCCAACCGCGCCATTTATTACGGCGCTTGGGAGATAAGCGAGTTTTACCAGGCTGGTGGGGATGCATAGCTTTGTTCGTCCATATAATGGGATAAGGATCCACTGTTTCACACACGCCTTCTTCCTCCTTTGCTCATCCATTTCTGTGCACTTGAGCTCCAGCGCCCAAGTCCGCACATCCCACCTCAACCTTCTCCAACTATGTCCGGAGCGGGAGGCAAGTGGATGGCCTCCTCCGTCACGGAGGGCATATCAAGAAGCTGCGAAAGGCCGGATACTTGTCCGATGACATCGCGCATCGGCTCCCCGACAAGGGGCAGCTCATCCCCACCGCCAGGCCCCATGAGAGGGTGGTGTTCCTCCCCCACTTCCTCCACGGACTTGGTTTTCCACTTCACCCATTTGTCCGGGGGCTCATGTTCTACTACGGCCTAGATTTCCACGATCTGGATCCGAATTTCATCCTCAACATCTCGGCGTTCATCGTGGGTGCGAAACCTTCCTCTGCATCTAGCCCCACTTGACTTATGGCTGAAGACCTTCAATGTCAAGCCCGAAGGTAGTGGGCGGCCGCCAAGAAGTGCGGAGGTGCCATGGTGGGCAAGATGGCCAACGTCCTATGGCTCGAGGGCTCCTTTGTGGAGACCATAAAGGGGTGGCAATCGGGGTGGTTATACATCACCGAGCCGCGAGACTCTAAATGGGCAGCGGCCCCCCAATTCCGATCTGGCTTCCCAACAAGGCTCACCACATGCAAAGAGACCGGCCTCACGAGGGGTAAATCGCAAGAGCTGACCGGACTCCAAACCTGCGTCCGAAACCTGGTGGACAAGAAGCTCAAGCTTGTCAACGTAGTCCAGGTCATGCTCATCCGCCGGATCCTCCCATGCCAACAACGGGCCTTCAACTTGTGGGAGTTTGATCTGGCACAGCACCGAACCTTAAGCAGGCTCTTCGACACTACATACGAAGATGCCTGGAAGGTGTTGTTCAAGGGCGCCGAGGCTCCCGCATCCGCTACCGAAGATCGCGGATTCAGCTCGCAGCATCAAGCCAGCGAGGTAAGCTATTTTACCATTTACGGGACTCTTGTTTTTCATAGTTTGACTCTATGCGGGATCTAAACTCCCTCACCTTTGACATGGTAGCGAGAAGGCGTCGGACAGATTATTTGTCCGGCTCCCTTACCAGAAGACCCAGCGGACGCCCGATTGACGGGGCTGCTGGTTCCGGCACCTCACGTGGTGCCAGAGAAGAAGGCCATGGGAAGTCGAAGGAGTTCCCGGCGCCAGGTGTTGTCGGACTCATCGTCCGATGACTCCGAGGCGGACTCCTCCCGCGAAGACGAGGAGGAGGAAAAAGAAGCCTCTCCCCCAGCAAGGGGAGAGAAGAAAAGGAAGGCCGCCCCAACTGGGGAGGCCGGAGGGTCCAAGAAGGGAAGGACCCTTCCTCCGGACTGCACCACCAACGCTGACGACGGCGAAGAGGAGTGGCCACCGAGGACCAAGCCCCTGGCGAAATCGTAAGTGTCCGGACACTAGAATAACTCATGGCGTTTCATTTGTTGCACAATATCTTCTAATGCCGAATATAACCATGCAGCCCGCCCAAGGACGGGCTCGACGCTTCGACGAGCGGCTCCCTGGATTCGTCGGACGTGAACAGCACCTCAGTTCCGGCCGCCTCCTCTCCTCGCACCGTGGATGATGCTGAGGTGGAATCCCCCAAGGGGCCTAACCAGGAGGAGGTGGTCCAGGAGGCGCTGCAAGGCAACCTCCCGGACTCCAGGCGCAAAGGGGATAAAACCCCAGAGGGCTCTAAGTCCGCCTTTGGGTCGACTCGCCGGAACCTTCAGTGGTTCCGGAGTCCGGCAGGCGGCCCCTTCGTAAGAAGGGCAAGACTGCGACGCCGATGACCTCCATCCAACCAGAGGCACCGGATAATTTGATGGAGGCGCTTAACGGCGCTTCCATCGACGAGGAGCACCGCACTGTTATGAGTGTGGTGATCCAGAAAGTTCGATCCGCCAAGAGGCGGCTGGTAGCTTGTGCTGACCTTCTAACAGGCTTTGAGGTATGTATTTAAGATATGTAAAAATGTTACCGCATAGACAGTAGCCCCTGATGCTCAGTTTAGTGTTCGGAAAGAAAAGCCGGACTGAGGATCTAAAAGATGTACGCAGGAGTCTAACATAATTATGTCAATATGGGAATGTAGGCTGTCTTTGACCTCTGCCAGACCGACTCACGGAGGTCAATGCATTGAAGCGAGCCTCGGCGGTCCGAGAACGAGCTTGGCCTTGCCAAAAAGCAGCTCGAGGACAAGGAAGGTAAGTAATACCTTATGGAAGTATATAAAAGATGTGGTTGCAAAAAATGACAGGAATAACGTGAATATTGCAGGGGCCACGAACAAGGTGGCGACCCTGAAGGAAGCGGTGCCCAAGGCCGAAAGGAATGCGGCCGCGGAGCGCACCGAGCGAGAGAAGCAGGAGGCGTGGGTGGCGGAGGTGCGGCAAGATCTCCAGGCTCTCGTGGAAAAACACGAGAGTTTGGAGCGTGACTCAAAGACTCGAGAGTCCGAGCTCGCCTCGGCCCTTGAGAGCGCCAAAGCCGCTAAGGCCGAAGCCCAAAAAGCCATCCAGGAAATTGAGGCGATGAAGAAGATATCGGCGGGTAAGGCATTCTTTATGCAAAGCAAGCACGTGAAAGTGAATTATCTGTTAATTACCCAAATCCGGAGCTCTCCAGGAGCATTACGCCTGATGTGTCCGATCTTGCGCATTCTACCAAGCCGAGGAGGGAGCTCGACGGAGAAGGTGTTACGGTCTCGATATCGAGACCGGACACCAGTGCCCTTGAGTGACCAGTGAAGCAGCTGGTCGAGCTCCATAAGGTGGCCGAACAGGCCATGAAGGGCCTCATAGTTCGGTGTGGCCTAAGGAAGCCATGCACAGGAGCTACTTGGGCTGGTGAGGCGGCTGGTGGGCCTTTGTCCATGGGTTGAAGTCGTCAAGCGCTCAAATGCATGGAAGGTGCCCGTAGGGCCCTTTCCCGTGCTAAGGTGCACTGGGGCAAGATGGACGCTGAGAAGCTTGTGACGGACGGACCACCACCGGGCAAGGAGCATCGGAAGCCTGAGATGTATTATGAGGGCATCCTGAAGGGTGCCCGCCTTATAGCGGATGAATGCTCCAAAGATGTAATTTTTGAGTAAAGTCGCATTTGTTATCATGTACGCTGAAAACTTGTTCATATGCTCTAAGCAACGCTTGTGAATTTAAAATATTACCTTCTGTGCGGCCGTTTATTAAATTTGAGAGATGGCGAGTCGTCGGCTTCTGCTCCCATGCCACGAGTGTTGGGGTGTTCGGGATAAACTTGAGCGCTCTTTTTCCCATTCTTGGGTCCTTTGAGGGAGGCGCTCAACGCAATGAACAAGGCAACCAGACTATAATGCTTGAACACTCTCACTTAGCCATAGAATTCTATAATTTTAAATTTCGGCGAAGCCCCTAGTATTCGGAAGACCGAGTTCGGGACGCTATCCACGCCTAGGCCGGGCAATACCGACTCCTCGCTCTAAGCGGCATAAGTCTCTAGGGACTCGAAAACCTCTCGAACAGCGACCGGCTCTCACCCTATCATGACGGTCAGTTTTAGCTTTCTCCACTGAGGTGCTTAACCCAACTCAACCGGGGCACAATCGCAATGGTTCTCCCAGCTCTACCTTAGCCGATATAATGGAACGTAAGGTACCAAAACATGGGAGCCGGGCAAACCCAACTATTGACCCAAGACATGATTCGGAGCCGATGCATATAATGCTATAAGTTCGGGGTGCCGCACTTGTGGAAGTGTTCGGACTTATCACACCATATGTTGGGGTACTTAAGCCCCTGGTGTATTGGCCGTACCAAAGTGTACGGGTGCAACATGTCATGAATGAACATATATAGATAGAAAAAGGAATGCAATAATAAGCAGAAGCTATGTATTATTTATTCAAAGGGGCTGCGGTAAAAGCAGAATGATACAAATAGTGCGATAAGCAAGGGACGAGACTATTTGACATGTCCCCCTCCAGGGGCTTGCTACGGGATGATATGTGAAACAAGTATATTGCTCGTTATAGAGACCACCTGGACACTCGACGTGGCTTTCTGCTTCCCTGGCTGTTGCATCATGTGTTCGGCCATTCTACTGCCGAACAGGGCTTCTTGAGAATGGAGTCCTGAAAGTAAAAAAAAGGATGACACAATCGGGAGCCCCTAGTGCGGTTGAGCCGAATTCTGGGCATGCCGTGGTCGTGCCCCTCCCCCTATGCCCATGGTATTTCTAGAGCGTAATTATGTACGCGTAGTACTGGTTTCACAATTTCGCGAGAGCTGGGGTTGGGCCGCATTGCTACGCGTGCTCGGAACGTGCCAGACGGTCTTGTTGTAGAGACCACCTGGACACTTCGAGTGTAACTGAGCCTGTACAGTTGGCCTCTACACCTGGTATGACGCCTTTAAAGGTCGTCTTTGTGAGTTTAATCCCTTGAAGGGTCTATGCCCATTTTGCACACTGTATCCTGATAAAGCAGGTTCAGGCTGCTGCCGTCGTCCATTAGGACTCTAGTGAGGTGAAATCCGTCAATGATTGGGTCTAGAACCAATGCAGCGAATCTGCCATGGCGGATGCTAGTGGGGTGGTCCCTTCGATCAAAAGTGATCGGGCAGGAAGACCACGGGTTGAACTTAGGGGCGACTGGCTCCATCGCATATACGTCCCTTAGTGCACGCTTCCGCTCCCTTTTGGGTATGTGGGTTGTGTATATCATGTTCACCGTCCGTACTTGTGAGGGGAAACCCTTCTGTCCTCTATTGTTCGGGCGGGCTCCTCCTCGTCATCGCAATGCAGCCCCTTGTCATTGTTTTCGCATTTAACTTGCTGCCTGCTTGAACACCCAACAATCCATGTTGGTGTGGTTGGCTAGTTTTAAAGTGCCGTGTATCCGCACGAGCGATCGAGTATTCGTTCCAAATTGACGGCCAGACCTGAGTATTTATTTTAAATGGCTTTTTCCTGACCGGGTTTAGAGCCTCTGAATCCGGCATTGATCGCCGTATCCTCTGGCATTATCGCCGTTAATCACGCGCTTGTGCTTGTTGCGACGCGACCTGCCATTGTTGTCCTTGGTATCCGAATTACCAGGGCTCTTGGTCATGTTGTCACTACGAGCTAGCCAGCTGTCTTCTCCTGCGCAAAAGTGGGTCATGAGTGTCGTGAGGGCTGCCATGGATTTCGGCTTTTCCTGTCCTAGGTGCCGGGCAAGCCACTCGTCGCGGATGTTATGCTTGAAGGCTGCAAGGGCCTCTGCATCCGGACAGTCGATGATTTGATTTTTCTTAGTTAGGAACCGTGTCAAGAATTGTCTGGCCGATTCCTCTGGCTGCTGAATTATGTGGCTTAGGTCATCGGCGTCTGGTCGCATACACGCGTGCTCGAAATTGTCGAGGAATGCGGCTTCCAGGTCTTCCCAACAACCAATTGACTCTGCTGGGAAGCTGTTAAGCCAATGCCGAGCTGGTCCTTTAAGCTTGAGTTGGAGGTATTTGATGGCGTGTAGATCATCACCGCGGGCCATGTGGATGTGAAGGAGATAGTCCTCGATCCAAACTGCAGGATCTGTTGTGCCATCGTATGATTCAATGTTTACGGGTTTGAAACCCTCAGGGATTTGATGATCCATCACTTCATCTGTGAAGCCTAGTGGGTGTGCAGCGCCTCTGTATTGGGCTATATCACGACGCTGCTCAAATGAGCTTTGTCTACTGTGTTCGGCCCGGCCGGAGTTGCCATATCCGGCGTGACGGTTATCGTCACGTGTCGTGGGGCTCCCATGCGATCCGTAGATCGATCTTGTTTGCCTTGCCTGGTCCTCCAATATATCTCGCAGGTCTGGCGCATTTCCCCGCGCCTTGGTATTTTTTGAGCGGTGCCGGGGTGCGGCTTGAGTTGAGGGCCGAGAGGCCTCTGTCAGCAGCCACGAGGTGGCCGGTCGGCCGTATCATGCGCTGGTGATGTAGGTTTGGGTGCTTCCTCCTCTAATCGGGTAGCAGCCTGCATTTTGGTAGCTCTTGGAGGGCGCTCGAGTTCATACTCTTCGCCGCAAGGACTTGATCCATCTGTCAGCTAGCAAGTCTTGGTCAGCTCTAAGCTGTTGCTGCTTTTTCTTGAGGCTGCTTGCCGTGGCCATGAGCCTGCGTTTGAAACGCTCCTGTTCGACGGGATCCTCAGGCACGACAAATTTGTCGTCGTCGAGGCTTGCCTCGTCTTCGGAGGGAGGCATGTAATTATCGTCCTCTACCTCTCTATCTGCCGCTCTCTCATGAGGGCTGGCTTATCCATCCTCCTGCGTTGAATCCTGCTGGAGGGGGTTGTCTTCGGCGCTGTCCGGGCTGTTATTGTCTCTTGTGCCGGAATCACCGTTTTTGCTGTGGCGGGATTTAGAGCGGCGCTTGGCCTTGGCGCTTAGGCTGTTTCTTGGAGGGGTCATCCTCCATTTGTTCCATCGCCATTCCCATCTTTTGGGATGTCCACCATGTATATGTCGTATGACGAGGTGGCCTTCCAGTGCCCTATAGGTGCTGGTTCTTGGTCGTCTCCTGCATCGTCGTCCATACCGTCGATGTCTTCGGAGTCGAAGTCGAGCACGTCGGTTAAATCATCGACAATGGCTACGAAGTGGGTGGTGGGTGGGCTTTGAATTTCTTTGTCGTCCACATCCCAACCTTCCTGACCATAATCCGGCCAGGGCTCTCCTGATAAAGAGAGAGACTTTAGTGAATTTAGGATGTCGCCAAAGGGCGAGTGCTGAAAGATGTCCGCGGCAGTGAATTCCATGATCGGCGCCCAATCGGATTCGATTGGCAGGGGCGCGGAAGGTTCGGAGTCCGGCACCTTGGAGTCACGAGCTTCACAAAGGACAGGGTAGGTGTATGGCTCAATCGCCGTAGAGATCGCAGCCCACGAGGCGGTGTCCAGCCACCCGTCCTCGATCGGCCTTGATCGGCTCGAGCTAAGGGTCGGAGCCGAATCGGTCTTGACCTCCGGGACCTTTGTTGTGGCGAGCTAGATCATGCCCTCGTGACGGTCTGGCGGGCGCTTGGCTGTGGCTCGAACCCGTCCGAAGATCAAGTCTCCGCAGACGTCACCGTGTAGTTCAAACTTCCAAATATGACCTGATGGCGGGGCGTAGCTTTCAATCTGCTCCGGATGGCTGCTTAATTGCCCGCAGCAAAAGCCCGAATCACGAAGATCTGTCCGGGGAGAAAAGTCTCACCTTGGACCGCATCGTCGTTGATGATCGAAGGAGCCATCGGGCCTAAAGATGACGACACAGAGGAACTCTCAATGAAAGCACCAATGTCGATGTCAAAACCGGCGGATCTCGGGTAGGGGGTCCCGAACTGTGCGTCTAGGCGGATGGTAACAGGAGACAAGGGACATGATGTTTTTACCTGTGTTCGGGCCCTCTCGATGGAGGTAAAACCCTACTCCTTCTTGATTAATATTGATGATATGGGTAGTACAAGAGTAGATCTACCACGAGATCAGAGAGGCTAAACCCTAGAAGCTAGCCTATGGTATGATTGTTGTTCGTCCTAAGGACTAAAACCCTCCGGTTTATATAAACATTGAAGAGGGTTAGGGTTACACAGAGTCGGTTACAATGGCAGGAGATCTACATATCCGTATCGCCAAGCTTGCCTTCCACGCCAAGGAAAGTCCCATCCGGACACGGGACGAAGTCTTCAATCTTGTATCTTCATAGTCCAGAGTCGGCCAAAGGCTATAGTCCGCCATCCAGACACCCCTAATCCAGGACTCCTCAGAGCCCTCCGTGGACTCAGCATAACCGTTACCCTTCGTGGGTTGAAGTCTCCATCAACGTGGATGTACGATAGCACCACCTATCGGAACCACGACAAAAACATCCGTGTCTCCAATTGCGTTCGAATCCTCCAAACCCTTCCCTTTTCATTCTTGCAAGTTGCATGCTTTACTTTCCGCTGCTATATACTCTTTGCATGCTTTCTTGAATTGTGTTAAGATTGCTTGACTTGTTCTAAGTTGCTAAAATCTGCCAAGAACTAAAATTGGGAAAAGGCTAGATTTTTAATTGGTCAAGTAGTCTAATCACCCCCTCTAGACATACTTTCGATCCTACAGCAGTCCTTGCATTAGTATGAGTTCGTTGACCGCGTAAGGGCGATCCATCTTGATGACGAATTCCATGATAACAAGAAATAGAAATTAACCGTTTGATGTCTGCTCGTTCTCCCCTCTTCAATTCCCAATGAACAACATGATCTGGAGCTATCATTTGTTCAATTTGGTCGATCTGATACTTAGTTAACTCATTCATCTTGATGTTCCCACTGATACCTAATCAATAATGAAGCTGAATGGCTTTTTTGGATCCAATTCCATCGATTTTTGTTGAGGCAATTCTGACTTGTTCATCGAGAAGTGATCTAGCTCCTGAGATATATGACATTCTTTATCCTTATCTTTTTCCTGGTTTTCTCGGCTGGAATCTACAATCTACACCTCTCCAAACACAAACGCAATATCTTGAGTACCCGGAACCATGTTCAAGGTCTTTGCAAAAGCGCAGCTTATAGCCCCCTAGAATCTTGGCTCCTCGCTTTTATTCAATTATGAAATGACTCATTTTTATGGAGATTTGTAGCATCATTCAAGTAAATACAAATTGATATCGTAGAAACATGAGCTTGTGATATAGCTACACCTAATTCGAGACGGTTAATGCTAGAACTATAAATAAGGGACCAAGATCTCCTATGAAATAGAAAATATTATTCAGAAATAGCATAGTCCAAGCAAACCCACTTAAAATCTTTACTAAACTATGACCGCCATCATATTAGCAAATAAACGTATTCCTAAGCTTAATGCACGAAAACAATAAGAGATTAGCTCAAGGAGTACTAAGAAAGGTGCTAACGGCAGTGGGACTCCCGCAGGTAATAAGAAGCTAAAAAATGAAGCCCATTTCTTTGAAATCCAACGATTGTAATGCCTATAAAAATGGAAAATGAAAGAGCCAAAGTAATGAGAAAATGACTTGTCACTGTGAAGCTAAAGGGTATCATACCCTAGGGATTACGAAATAACGAAAAAGTAAAAGTGACTGAGATGCGAGGGAAAAACTTTTGTTTCACATTTCCGGAAAGACCACCTATTTGTTCGTTTACTGTGTTCAAAGACGAAATCATGAATAAGCTCGACCAAGGATTGCCATGCATTTGGCACTGACTTTCCACCTCCCTTTTTTGTAACAACAAAAAAACAGAAAAACGACCAAAACAACAGTGAGCAGCATATGCAAGACTGCATTTGTAAATGTAAAATAAAAGTTTCCCACATGAAGATCAATTATTGGGTAAATGGAAAATTGATCCAATGGGTTTTCCAAAAAAAGCTGATTCGGAGCACTTACAGCGCTACCCAGCGAGGAGTCTTCGACCCTCCATATTTCGTTATAAAAATTAACAAAGCCCGTGTTCCAAGTGAAGCTTCCGCGCCCCTTGAAATGTAAATCTACAAAAGTATCCCTTAGATCCGGGGCAGAATCCAGGCCCAGAAACTGGTTACAAAACCAGGTAACATCGTATGCAGGTGGCAAAACCAATTTTGCCTGCCGCATGTATGATTCTACCATTTTTGTGATTTCAAAAAGCAAAGCACATGTATTTCCGGTGCAATTCCATAAATTTTGAAAAGGAGGTCCTGTCTTTCGAGGTAGGTGCCTCCACCCCTTCCAAAAGCCGGTTCACAAGTCATGGATCCAACGCAGGTTGGGAAAATCAAAAATAAAAGAATGGACGTGAGAGGCGCTTTGTACTGTTTGTGTTATTAAATCGAATTTGTTCATCTCCAGGTAACTCCATCTTTTTCAGCTCTGCTCGCTCACTTTTGAAAGGAAAGGATACTGATCTTGACATTGGTGTTGGTTTTTCCAACAAAACAAATCAGTTTTGGATTGAGATTTCACATAAGCATTACACAATGATCCGCATTAGGTGGGGAGCAGCAATGATACCGCCGGCCAGGAATAAGTACTTATCCCTCTTATACTTAAGAAAAGAGAATATAAGTGGTCCCTTTTCTTTCTATACGAAATTCGACGATTTCGTTTGTGTTCATGTTGGCATAGGAGAACTACTAACTTCCGCCATCTGCATTAGTTACGGTAGCGTAGGTAGGCGGTTCTCATGCCAAAGGGGAAGATCTCGCTCAGCCAAGTGCACAACCTGAGTAAGTACACTTATCGAGGAGTGATAGGGCAGCAAAGTTTGAGGAAAAAAAGATTTGGGTGGCTATGGGTGATATGGGGAATCTAACAATTAATTGACAATGATTTCACTGTGGTGTGCATTGGTAGCTTCAAGACGAAGGCATTTTCCATATGTAAGCCACAATTTCAGTATCTTATTCTTCTGAACCAGGAAAAGCGTTCTGGTAAGGAGGATGAAAGAAGAGTACGAAAAAGGAAGTCAAAAGTAGTAGTCTTTAACAAGGCTTTCCTTCATAAGCGTAAATATCTAAAGTAGAGGCTTTGGTATAAACATAAATCCCATAATAGAGGGATCGATCATCACATTCTGCTTTGTTAAGAAAGAAGGATAACCTAGATAGATAAAGGTGGAATGGACTACGTGCAATCCCATCCATGGAAATATTTTATTTACTATAGAAATATGTATGATGTCTTTGCTAGGAAATCCGCCATCGCTTGCCCTCTAATGGCCTTCATGGGCGCATACACAATGTTGAACTCAGTAAGGATGATGGCCCCATCTTGCCAATCTTCCTGTAAGCATTGGTCTTGTCATGAGATATTTAAGTGGGTGAACTTTGGAAATGAGGGTGACCCGATGTGCTATCATGTAGTGTCGTAGCTTCTTGACAGCGAACACCAGTGCAAGGCAATGTTTTTCGATAGGAGAGTATGCATGTTCAGCTCCTACGAGCACACGACTGATGTAATAGAGGGCATTCTCTTTCCCGTTTTCATTTTCTTGTGACAATAGAGCCCCAAGAGATTCATACAAGGCCGTGGTGTAGAGTATAAGCTCATTCCCTAGTATCGGCGCAGCCAGGACTGGCAGATTGAGGAGATAGCTTTTGATGCCATCTAGGGCTTGTTGGCAGTTTTCATCCCAAAAGAATGGAATGTCTTTTTGGTTTTTCTTGTAAAAGTTGGATTCTTCCTGCAAAATTGGCTATGAATCACCTGATGTACGCCAGCGCCCTTGAAGCTTAACGCAGCTCCTTAAGGTTTTGAGGAGGAGGCATTTCGAGTATGGCCTTGATTTTACTCGGGTCGATTTCTATTCCCCGATGTCGAATGACAAACCCTAGGAATTTGCCTGATGAGACCATGAATGCGCACTTCAACGGGTTTAACTTGAGTGCATGTTGCCTTAGGCGGTCGAATACGATTTTGAGATGTTGAAGATGTTCTTCATAAGATACCGCCTTTACAACGAGATCATCTACATAGCACTTGACAATCTTGTGTATTATCTCATCGAAGATCTTAGTCATGGCGCGTTGATATGTAGCACCGGCATTTTTGAGACCTTTGGGCATAAACTTGTAACAATATATGCCTCTTGGAGTGCGAAAGGCTGTGTTTTATCAAGGCAAGCTTCTCTTTATTTCACCAATGAAGTTCATATAAGTGTATAGAAATCCTTCTTTTCACAACCATGCACAAACCAAAGTGTTGCTGAAATGTGAAATCCATGCACCAACAAGTTCCAGTTCATAAGCAATGAAAAAGCAGAGTATATGGGAGGATAGTGGCTAAACTGTTCACTTGATGAAAGTGGGAAGTCACTAGTCCGATAGGAGAAGAGCGGAAGTGCGATCTTTTGATCCAATCTACGTCGACTAAAATCCATGTCTCATGGCACGAGGGCCATTGCGAGTTGATGTTGTTGCTTTACCGTCACAGTCTGTCCTCAAGAGAGGCATCCATTCTGGCCGGACAAAGTTCCTATTAGTTCTCTTATAGGAAGCTAGTATACCTGAATGGCCTCCGGTAGCTGTCCCATGCAGTTCTTGCGCTATCCTGGCTCTTGCATTTCCAGCGGTCCCCACATAAAGCCTCCCTTTTTTCCTCAATACCCCTACCTCCTCTTCCCAACCATCTTGTCCTCCTCTCGCTCCACTAATGCTCTTCTTAACTTCTTCAGCTAATTTTTATCCTTCGTAGCTTTGTTTCACTTCTCCTATCCAATCCGGCAACAACTAGCTCACAACGGTGCAACCACTGAATTTGTAACGACATAATGATTTGAAAAACAATCAAAAGATATGTAAAGAACATAGACAGTAAAGGTAGAAGATCATTTCCGAGTAGATATGAGAGCTATTAAAATCCACAAACATGAATCAGAGTTTTGACTGGGTTCTCCAGATTTAACCAAAAGAAGACTTTTCTAGAAATAGGAGAATTTCTCATTTTTTTGGTTTATAACGAGCCAAAACATAGAATTTCCATTGAAGAAGGAAGTAAGGATGCTAGCCGGAGAATCAAGAAATGAATACTTCCCATTCCGATTCTTTTTTTGTTCCCAAGATAGAATTTCTTTGTTTTTGGCAAGAGCGGTGGGTGACAACATGCAAGATTAGATAGGTTTGGCTTTGATCTGGTCAATAGGAATAGGAGGAAGCGTTGGAGAGGTACCAAATGACTGAAGAGGGGAACCCATCTGACCACATGTAGAGCCAGACCATAAGCAAACTCAAGAGAATTTCTTCATCTTCCAAAGTATGTGAGTGAGGTAAAAATTCCATGGATCGATCTCATCACTCACACCCAACAACTAGTGAAAGGTGTAATGATGAATCTATAGGAGAAGAAAAAGCGTTGGTTTTGATTGGTAATCTTGAGTTGTCATCTTTTGAAAGAGAGTAACTTGCTGGATGGAGAGCAGCTAGGAGAATAAAGTTCATCTTTACCCCATCTTTCATTCCAACTCTATTTTCTTGTGTATGATCCTTCTTTCTGGTTTGGAATCCAAGAAGTTCAATGGGCTAGTTTCAAGTTCGATCAGACACGAAATATGGTATAGCCATCAGCCTAGATAGAACGGGCGGGGGAAGAAAAACTAGGAGCGATCCACATTCAAGAGGGTTGTCAAAGGCCCTCTCAATAGAGCTATTTTGTCATTGAATCGACGGAGGGAAGACTCCTTCGGTAGGTGCCCCCGACTCTTCCAGTTTTTGGGTGGGATCTTATGGCTTAATCTCTGATTGCGCAGGATTCATCTTTGTTAGGTAACCTCACACCCTGAACCAGGAGTTGGAAGCGCCTTTGCCACACTTTCCAATTGAACACGATGCGGGCGATGCAACTCGACAAGGAGAAGGCTGAACCCTGGTGCTACACTACAGCAGAAGCTTTGGTAGTTTACCATGCCTTGATGTTCTAGTTGTCATGCTAAAGCCATTGATAGCTACTTCACTTGATGAGCTAAGTAGAAAGACTTTATGGATTCATCCACAACTGATGGTGCTTTAGGTTGATCTTATCCCTAGAAGGAAGAGTTTTGGGCTTAAGGCATAATTGCTCTATTGCAGCTACCCTGGCTATGTCATCCGATGCTGTTCACAAAGCGGCTCTTACTATAGACCCGACTATCTCCGAGTTGAAATCGAACCCAGCCCCGGGTTTCCGTCCATCAATCCAGAGCTCAAGACAACCACGATACTTAAATCGCTCAAATAGACACCTTAGACGAACACCGCCATTAGAAGAAGAAACTGAAACTCGATGGAGTACCCTAAACCAGAGATCCTCGACAAAGAAAGTCTCGATTCGAGGAACGAAATATCAATAGAGGAACGAAAATCGCAGGGTATGAAATTTGGGTAGGGTTGGTGGAAAGTCCAACTGAAACTTTCTTTGATTACCTTTTTTCTCCAACTGGCTCGAGATTGCATTTGCCCTTAACCGGTAACCTCCTTTGAATCCTTCGTTTAGACCCTCTCTATTGGTATTGGCATTGGCTCGAGAGCAAGGACCTTATTTGATCGCTTAGAACTTGATGGAGGGAAACTCACTCGCTCGAGATATGCTTAAGCTAGCTCAGGAAGAGTACTAATTTTATATGCCTTAAAGAGGGGATTCAAAGAGTAGCCTTTTACTAGGGTTAAGTGACTCGTTTCATATTGCTTACTATGGTCTGGACAATGAGGAAGGTGAGTTGGAAGATATACCAAATGTCAAATGAGACTTTCTCCTCACCAAATTGAAGCATGAGCTTAGCATCTTTCACATCGATGACAGCCCCTGCAGTAGCTAGAAAAGGTCTCCCCCAAATAAAATAATAGGAAAGCTCTTATCCTACATCTCCAAGACAACAAAATCAACTGGAAATGCGAAGTTACCAACTATCGCAGGATATCACCAAAATGTCTCGCGGATCCCGATCGGCAAGGTGGAGAGTGATGCTAGTCAGCCGTACATCACCCAATGGTAGTGGCTCAGAGACAAATAAGGGAATCACATGAGACCCAAGACCACATAAAGCATGGAAAGTTTGACTTCCTATCAAGCATGGAATCAAAGCTGGCGAGCTCATCTAAGTTGAGAGGTAGCTTATTTGAACGAGTGCACTACATTCCTTAGTAAGAGTAACCAGTTCTGGCTTGTTAATGTTTCGCTTCTTTGAGAGCTGGTCCTTAAAGAACTGTGTATACATCGGCACCTGTAAGACACCATCAAGGATGGGGGTGGTAATCTGCATATCTGTCATCATATCCAGAAACTTTGAAATCTTCTTGTCTTTACTTGACTTCACAAACCGTTCTGGAAATGGCAGCTTCGGGTTGACAGGTGAAGCAGATTGATGATGGATCATTAGGAGCAATAGCTGCTGGTGTAGAAGAACTAGGTTGTGCAGCAGAAGTAGTGGACTGTTGAGGTCTCTGCGGAGAAGGTATTGGGCCGGCTAGGGTAGAAGGCATGTGGTACATACAACGGTGGCATTGGGGAAGAGGATCGGTTGTAGTCTTACCACTCCGACTAGTAAAGGCTCCACATGGGTGAACTTCAGGTTGAGGTGGAAGTCTCCCTTGTAGATGGTTGTGAGGCTACCATACGAATTGGTCAATGTTTGCATAGAAGAATCCTTAGACCCAATATTGTCACTCCTTTTAGAACACTGTCTACACCTACATCAACAAGATGTAGTTTTATTAAGTCGGCTTCCATTCCTTATTCTAAGGCGTTGGATACTTGATATACGCTTATGCTATGTACTCGGCCCACCATTGCGCATGCTGTTTTAGGAAGCATATTTTGATCCTTATTCAGGGAAAGCTCATATCCATCAAAAACCAATCAAAGTCCAGCTTTATCCCGAGCATCCGTTGTTTGCCCCGATTGAAGATCCGACACGATACCCTCTCTTCCATCTCCGGCTTCCTAATCAGATCCGTTTACCCCTGCTTGAAAAAGTGTTTCCATTCGTAACCGGCTCCCTATCCAGGTCTTCCTCCTCAACAACTATCTTTCTTTGACGGTGTTCGTTGCCAATGCAATAGTAATATATGCTTGCTTTCTTCCTGTTCGCATATCCATATCGAAAACTCTTCTTTCGTGGGCACATTTACTTCAATTCAACTACTTCATTGATGAATCAATTTGAGGAAATTCAAAAATACCTTGCTCGCCTTCACAACCGCCTTCTTTTCTGTACCTTCCTAGTTTGCCAACCCTATGTTTGATTGCGAGTTCCGGCGGGGTGAGTACCTGGACGGACAAAGGGTTCCTTTTCGATTTCCATTTTAGAGCTTCTCTCTAGTTCGAATATATAGAACTTCCTTCTTAGAAATGGAATACCTTCACCTTAGAAGGGTGTTCTTCCTACTAGTGAAACCAGATCTGCATTTAACTAGTAAAAGTGGGATTGAAGAGGTCAAAACTTTACATAGCAATGAACCCACTATTTTGGATCTCAAGGAATTTAATTATGATAATTGTTCTTTGATAGATTGTATTTTCTTGTTGCAATCCTGTTAAATTCTCCTCATGCTTATGATCAAATCAAAGCTTTTACCAAACACATCGTTGATGCTTTAATGCAATCCTATGAAGAAAAGCTTGAATTAGAAGTTTCTATCCCTAGAAAACTATATGATGAGTGGGAACCTACTATTAAAATTAAGATTAAAGATCATGAATGCTATGCTTTATGTGATTTGAGTGCTAGTGTTTCCATAATTCCAAAAACTTTGTGTGATATGTTAGGTTTCCGTGAATTTGGTGATTGTTTCTTTAAATTTGCACCTTGCGGATTCCACCATTATGAAACCTATGGGAAGGATTAATGATGTTCTTATTGTTGCAAATAGTAATTATGTCCCCGTAGATTTCATTGTTCTTGATATAGATTGCAATCCTACATGTCCTATTATTCTTGGTAGACCTTTCCTTAGAACGATTGGTGCAATTATTGATATGAAAGGAGGAAATATTAGATTCCAATTTCCATTAAGGAAAGGCATGGAACACTTTCCTAGGAAGAAAATTAAATTACCTTATGAATCTATTATGAGATCCACTTATGGATTGCATACCAAAGATGACAATACCTAGATCTATTCTTGTTTTTATGCCTAGCTAGGGGCGTTAAACGATAGCACTTGTTGGGAGGCAACCCAATTTTATTTTTGTTCCTTGATTTTTGTTCCTGTTTAGTAATAAATAATTCATCTAGCCTCTGTTTAGATGTGGTTTTATGTTTTAATTAGTGTTTGTGCCAAGTAAAACCTTTGGGAACACTTGGGTGAAGTCTTTGCGATCTTGCTGTAAAAATGTAAACTTTAATGATTTGAGATTAGCTGCCATTTTTTACAGGAGAGCGATTTTAGGTTGATTAGTTTTGCAGATGATTAATAGACAAATTACTCACGTACACCAAACAGAAACTTTCAAGTAGTTCCAGAAGTATACGTTTGATACAGATTGCTACAGACTGTTCTGTTTTCGACAGATTATGTTTTTCGTGTGTTGTTTGCTTATTTTGATGAATCTATGGCTAGTATCGGGGGGTATGAACCATAGAGAAGTTGGAATACAGTAGGTTTAACACCAAAATAAATAAAGAATGAGTTCATCACAGTACCTTAAAGTGGTGATTTGTTTTCTTATACTAACGGAGCTCATGAGATTTTCTGTTTAAGTTTTGTGTTGTGAAGTTTTCAAGTTTTTGGGTAAAGATTTGATGGATTTTGGAATAAGGAGTGGCAAGAGCCTAAGCTTGGGGATGACCAAGGCACCCCAAGGTAAAATTCAAGGACAAGCAAAAGCCTAAGCTTGGGGATGCCCCAGAAGGCATCCCCTCTTTCGTCTTCGTCTATCGGTAACTTGTAAGTGCATCTAGTGCCCCTTAGTGATTTTGGTGTATTGAAGACTTATAGGTTAAGGGACTGATGCGTTTATGAGTGTACACAGGTCTATAAGTCTATGAGGAGTTTGATATTTACAGAGAAATTCGACCCCTAAAAATGAAGTTCTTCGACTGAAGACTTTGGATTTCTGAAGACTTTCTGAAGACTTTGAAAGTGAAGAAATTGGCGTGACCTTGAATACCAGGTATCCATTCGAGGAACATGAAGCATGAAGACTTTTGTTTTCGTATTTTCATTTTCTCTTTCTTGAGTCATAGGAAACACCGTACTATTAAAAGGGGTCGACGAAATACTAAGGAAAATTTTCCAAGTGATGCTCAATTCAAAATCCTACACCTACCAATCCCTTCGAGTGAAGCCATTGGAAATCTCATACAGTTCAGTCATATTCTTCAGTGACAGAGATGAAGTTCTTCTGGTATCTGAGGAATTGTTCTGACTGAAGAGTTAGGAATTCGCCAGTGCGGATTGCCTACACAGTGAGTAACATTATAGCCCTGAGGAATTTGACACTCAAATTTCCGACCGTTGTTGTGCCTTATGCCAACTGTCCCAAAATATCTACCCACCCAATGGTCATATCATTGAAGGGCATTTATGTCTTGTCATGTCGGGCTGCTCCCTAGGCTATAAATAGCCGCCCCCTACAACCACTAGCTGGTTGGCTGCTCCGAGAGAAACTGACATTTGTCATTTTAGAGCATCCCATCCTCCGAGGACTTTGAGCAAAAATCATCGAGTGAGGAAAACCCAAACCCAAACACCTACAAACCCAAAGTGATTGAGCATCACTAAAGAGATTGATCCCGCGTGGATCCGACGCTTGTTACCTTTGAATACTGTGCTTCTTCCAGACGGTTAGGCGTCATGGTCTAGAGCATCCAAGAGGAAATTGTGGATCGCCGAGTGACCGAGTTTGTGAAGGTTTGGAAGTCACCTGAAGACTTACCACGAGTGATTGGGCGAGGTCTGCGTGACCTTAGCTCAAGGAGAATACAGCGAGGACTGTGTGTCCTCAGGTTTAAATACCTAGCCGCTCCAACCAGACGTACAACTGAGACAACAGTTGGAACTGGTCTACCAAATCATTGTATTGACCAAGTTTACTGGTTCTATTTCCTCATTACTGTGTTGTGTGCTTGTTCATATCTGTTTGAAGATTTTGATTGAAGACTTTCTCAACTTCCTCAGTTCAATTTCTTCAGTCTATTTGTCTTCATCCTGTGTTATCCTGTGTTTACGCTTTCTGTACTCTGTGCTTGTCTTCATTTCTGCATGATGACCATGCTTGCGTTTTGTTATGTTTACATCTGAGTACTTATTACGCTGCAAGTAGTTCTTTGCTAAGGAATTTCCTCACCTGCAAATTCCTCAGTGAAGAATTCATAAAAATCGCCTATTCACGCCCCCTCTAGTCGATATAACGCACTTTCAATTGGTATCAGAGCAAGGTACTCCCTTGTTCTGTGTGATTTTGGTTTAACCGCCTGGAGTTTTAGTTATGTCGACCACAGGAATGAAGACCGTGTCATGCCCCAAGTGGAAGGCCATGATGAAGAAGCGTCTCATGGCGATGAACAGTGAGCTGTGGACGATCACTGAGATTGGTCTTACCGATCTGTGCAAGATGGCGGAAGCTGATGACATTCGCAAGTTCACCCTTCTCAACATCATGGCGAAGGACATCATCTGCTCCTGTCTATCTCAAAATCAGTTCAGGAACATCATGCATCTTGATCATGCGAAGCTTATCTGGGACCGTCTCTCTGAGGTCTATGAAGGTCATCGAACCCGTCATGATCCTTGGTTTGAGGACTTCAAGGAATCTCTCAAAGCGATGACATTCGAACCAGAATCATCATCTTCTACACCATACCTTATGGCAAAAGATGCAAAGGTAACTGAATGCTATCTATCTGAATCCAGTGATGATGAATCTAGTGATGAATTTGACCCAGCTATGTCAAACTTGCTTCCCTTGCCACTAAACAACAAAGATCTTTGGAAAAAGTTCAATACATGCTAGACAAAAGTGATGATATGTTGGGTGAAGAAATGGATCGCACTAAAACATTGACTGAAAAATCTTCAGAGACTTCAGTCTAGGTTTGACAACCTTCAAGGTCATCATAACACTCTCTTATCTGATCATGAGAAGCTTTCTTATGAATTTCCTCAAAGAAAGCAAGATCTTGAAAAGCTAAGAGTGAGTTATGAAGATCTTCAGAAGGAGCGCGATTCATTACTTGCTCAACAAATCAGCGCTTCTCAGGAAGAATTTTTTCCTCCATGTTTAAAATGCATTGAACGTGAATCTGCTAATTCTTCACCTGAATGTTCAAATGTTTATAATGCTACAAATTCTTCATCTGTCTCTGCTATCACTAATTCCTTATCTGAGGACATTGCAAGTATCACTTATGATGTAGGGCTGAAGGAATTGTACATGACAAGCATGTACAAAAGCCTCAAAGGGCATCAGACTCTTTGTGATGTGTTTAAAAAACAGATCCTCAACAGGAACCCTAGGAAAGAGGGTATTGCCTTTGAGAGGAAACTCAATGCTGATGGTACTTATGGAAGCCTGAGCAGTACCCCAAAACTTCATGGGTTCTTTGCAAAGGGACCTCCAAAGAGATCCATCTAATCTATCCGGCTTTACATGTGAATCTCCTCATTCTTCTGATGAGTCATTTGACTCCAACTATAAACTGTTCAAAAATCAGAATGGTGAAGTATTTGCTAGATATGTTGGCACTAACTGCAGGAACGGTTCCCCTATGAAGAAAATCTGGGTTCCCAAAAGATGCCTTGAAAGCCTTCAGGTGAATGCCCTCATGACACCACCTGTGAAGAATAGGAACCCCAGATCAAATTCTTCATATGGACCAAATTCTTCATATGGATCCAAGTCCTCATATGGACCAAATTCCTCACATGGATCAAATTCCTCAAAAGGATCAAAGTCCTCATATGAATATCATCGTGCTAACCCCTCTGTTTCGCAGGGAAGAGCTAAGGGCTATGAATATGTGCATTATTCTTCTAACCATTATGTTCATAAGTCTTCGAAGAATTTCTCCGCTTATTCATATGCTTATCGTAACCCCTCTTATGTGAAACGAAGTGGACTGGCTTCTATGCCACCTTTCTCATATGGAGCTCGCAGAGTGATGAACTCTTTGCCACCCCTTCAGATGTGGGTGGTGAAGAAAAAGAACTAATTTCTTCTGCAGGGTCAGGTCTCCAGACGTGCTTAAACGTCTGAAGAATTTGCTGGAGTCCTAAAATTGCCTGAAAGGACGCAGGCTAATCATGACAAAATGAACTTTCATCTCTCACGTCCTCATATTGCTTTATCTGTTCTATTGCTTGATGAAATTGATATGATGAACTTGATGTCATATTCTTCGCTGATGAAGTATATGAGTTCGTAATTTGCACTAATTCATCTGCAGGATGATCAACCCAAAGCCAATGAGTGGGTCCTCGATAGTGGATGTACAAATCACATGACTGGTGACAAGAATCTATTGATGGATGCTCCCTTATCTCCATTGCATCTGAAGCATATCATCTTCGCTGACAAAGGAAAAAGTCAGGTATTGGGTCTAGGTAAGGTTGTGATCTCAAAGGATCGACACACGGACAAATTCATGCTTGTCGAGTCCTTAGGATACAACCTTGTGACAGCCTGGTTTTTGCCCTCTCTCATTTGCTTGATTTTTTTTGATTTAATTTGAAACTTGGAGTTTTTGAATCTTTTCATATGGACTTAATGTGGCACCCCAATCCGCATGGAGCAGGGGGGCTTCGCACGTCAGCCCAGGATAACACCTGACGCACGACAGGTCCATAATACAGCATTCTAGGTACAAGAATATTCATCAAATACATGTATATGAGATTACATCATTGATGAATACAATTATCTGGCATAGCCCTAAGGCTATTAAATGACAGCAGAAGTCTATAAAAAGGCAGCGGAAGTCTTGGTTTGGCGGCTCATCAACTCTGGCTGGGCTCCACAACTCACAGGACTGGCAAGGTTACGGCCTAGCACGATGGATCAAGCGAACAATGCGGGTACGACCTACAAAACTAGCATGACACGCCAGGTCAGTACATTGAATGTACTTGCAAGACAACCAAATACATAGCGTCCAAACAAGCAGAAGACAAAGCGAGAAGCGAGCGTATGCAACAACCTATCTCATATCCATTACTAAACATGGCATGATAAAAATCAACTAAGCATGAACAAAATCATAGCATCTACTAACATGGCAATAACAAGGCATAATAAAACAGGATTATAACATGGTAATAGCAAAACCTATCATATCATCTCAAACATGGCATAATTTAACATATAAATCAACGCATGGCATGGTATCATGAAACTATGCTGAAAATAAACTGCCAATTATATACAATGCAGACATATCATGTTAACTATATACAATCATCTTCTGTTTTGCCTTGGTTTTTAAATGCAACATATTACTTATGCAATGCAACCAAACTTGTGCACAGAGTCCCTCGGACTCTCTTACCAACGGGTTGCCTCGCAACCGCACGGTGATCTTTCCGGCAATCACAACCATGACCAACACTTGGTCTCTGTCGTGGAATTAACACGTCAGATGTCCTTAGAGTGAGGACTTAGTCGCAAGGCCAACACATCTATGTGGTAGCTTGGAGGGGTTGAGCAGAATCGAGAGACGCAACACAAGACAAGGGTTTAGACAGCTTCGGGCCCCGGGAAACATCATCCGGTAACAACCCTACATGTTGTTTGAGGCCAGATCTCATTATCATCACGAGAGAGTCGCCGTAAACCGACTCTCCTCTAGTTGTGTCTAGCCCTAGCTATTGTTTCTTGCTTGTACCTCTTTGGGGAGCCCTGCCCCTCTTTATATAAGTTAAAGGGGTGGGTTACATGTAGAGTCCATCTCGGACTAAGACTTAAACTATTTTGACTTCCTTTCCTGGGCTTCTTAACGTCTTCCGGTTTAACATTGTCTGTCAGTTTAACATTGTCTGCCGGTTTAACATTGTCTGCCGGTTTAACATTGTCTGCCGGTTTAACATTGTCTGCCGGTTTAACATTGTCTGCCGATTTAACATTGTCTGCCTTAGCCATCTGTCTTAACACTTGCCGGTTTACCACTCACCGGTTTACTGTCTGTCTTAGCCATCTGTCTTAACACTTGCCGGTTTACCACTCACCGGTTTACCATCTGTCTTAGCCATCTGTCTTAACTCCTGCCGGTTTACCACTCACCGGTTTACCAAGTCCCGACCGGGTTATGACTCCAGCCTGGTCATACCGCGGGGTATATCTCCGACATTAGCCCCAGTTTAATTTGGATTTATCCATGTTAAACTAATCCTGATCATCCTTAAGTCCTTGTCACTTCCTTCTTCTAGAAAATCCGGTTTAATAGGCCAGCTTCATAATCAACTTGCTGACATTGGTTTCTCATAGAAAATGTATTGTGAAGAATAACTCCTTTGATTCAGCTCCCAATGCTTAAAAACAATATTGGTCCTTGAAATACTCATCTGATCTTCAGCCGGTTTAAGAATGTAAAACTTGCCGGTTTAAGAATGTAGAACTTGGCTGGTTTACAAATATTGATGGCACCGGATCATAACTGTTTGTTGACATCAGCTTTTGAAAATATACCTCTTATATACCCATCACTTGTAGCCCTCAAATCTTAAGAAGGTAACGAAGTAACAGCTTAAGATTTTCTTCAATATGAATGTCACAAGCTTGAAGAAATCCGGTTTGTTCATCTCAATCACTAGTCAGAACTGAGTATTCCGCATATGTAGCCCCCAAGTGCCGGGTTGTCATGCTTGCAGCAAGAACCTCGACTTGTAATTCTGATGCTCATAAAAACTTCAACCAGTGTAGCCCCCAAGGGCCGGGTCATTATGCAATAATGAGCAGGGACTTTGCAAATATAAGCATGTAAACTTTGAACATCAATGGTGTAGCCCCCAAGGGCCGGCTCAGTAAGATAATATTGAGCTGGGACTTGTTATATACTTCAATAAAAATAACATCATACGATGTAACCCCCATCATGGGGCTTGGATCCATGTCCACAAGGTTAAGAGCCTTGTGCTTTACTAACTGAGCAGTGGACAATGTAATGGATAAAAAACTTTGTACCTTGAATTGTTGACAGAAGCAATTGGTAGCCCCCAAGGGCCGGCTCATTACGATGTGATGAGTCGGGTCTTGAATAAAGGTGAGCAAAATAATGACTTTGCATTAGCCCCCAAGTATCATGGTGCATGTTTGCAGCGACATGAGACTTGCATATTTGATGTAATCCCAACTTAAATAATATAGCCCCCAAGTGTCGGGTTGTAAGCCTGCAGCAACTCGGGACTATTCCTTCCATTGTAGAATAAATTATATCCATTGCGCTAAAGCGACTTTGAAAACCTCAATCATAATACTAGTTATTGATAACCATAATAAAAATCCAGCCATGTTGGCTATTAAAGAGTTGAATAATATACCCAATGATTTATAAGCGCATGATTCCAATGGCGCAATCCAAATATATACTGGCGACTTATAGTCCAAAACCAGGCCGGGTTAATAAACACCGGATTATAAGTGATTATGCACTGACAACTTGTAGTTGAAAGTCGAGCCGGGTTAAAGAACACCGGGTTAATTTTATGACTGATAGTCATGCCGGGTCAAAAGACACCGGTTCAACATAAAATTTTATCAAAATAGAAAAATCTTGACAAAGGCAAATAAAACCGTGTAGTCGAGGCTTTTCGAGGGCTGCCAGGCCCAAATTCGAGGCTTTTCGTGGCTGCCAAGTCACCGAGTTAAACCATTTGACAAAGCCTTTTAAGATGGGCCTCCAACTAACCAATCGTCGTTTTAACTTTGACAAGTTCAGGGTCTCAATGAGAGTAACTGTCAAATGTTCGGCAGGTCATGCCAGGATTACCTGGATAGGAGTGACTTACTTGATGAAGGCAGGTTAACCCGGGGTTTTAGGTGAATACACCAGGCTTCCAAGCCGTGGGTCGATACCTAGCTACAAGGGTCCTTTCAAACTCTTTGTTACTTTACACAAAGAGCCCCCAAGTAACGTGATGAGCTGTGCTCATTGGGTGCCTATGTTTGAGCTGTGCATAGCATCCAGACTCTCTTTGGCCCCTTGGGTGTGAAGCTCCCAAGCTGTATTGTGGCATGATAGCCGAATTAATGGACAGAACTCCGCTTCGTCAGCTGAAGCCCCCATGTAACCAATAATATGATAAGCCAATAAGGCGGGATACCCATGTTTGAACCATGCGTCATGGCAACAGGTCCTCTTTGGCAACTTTTATATTTTTGCAAGAGATAAATTCTTCTTGAACCAGGATTTTGAACCGGATATTGACAACTTAAGAGATTTGTGGGAGATAGATTTCCCCTTGAACCGAATTTTGAACCGGATTTGAGAGCTTTAAAGCTTTGTGATAGATAAATTTCCCTTGAACCGGATTGTAAACTGGATATTCTGAGAGCTTCAATGAGACTGTCCTCCCTTGAGCCGGATTTTTAAACCGGATATTTGAGAGCTTCGACGCTTTATGAGAGAAACATGTCTCTTGAACCGGATTTTGAACCGAAATCCTTTTTTATGATCCGGAACTTCTTCATTGAGCCGGGATTTGTAACTGTCATATACTTTTTTAAGCCGGAAATTTTCTGACGGCCTTTAAATTTTCATCAATATAGCAGTAACCTCCCGGACCGGGTAATCTTTCAACATTCTGGGGCACTTGAATTTGCTGAAACTGGCAAGACTTGCTGCGTCATATCATCGTAGCCCCCGAGTCTTAAGATGACTCAAGGAGTTGTCTTGAGATTCTCCGTACTTGACCATAGCAGAAGGTATATATCATCGGTGTTGATAACGCCATGTGAATCCATCGAAGGTTGAGGTGACTGCGGCGGGTTATAAATGATCCCATATGAGTCGTGTCAGCAACTCGGCCAATGGTTCCTTCCAACTGGCTGTTTGAAGTGGACCAAACTGTAGTGGCAGCGATTTGTGCGCATGTCCATTGATCCACCAGTGCAGACGGCGGCTGAATGATAATTTGCCTCCAATTTGTTGGAAGAAAAACGGGCTACCCAAGCTGTGACTTGCTCATCCTCAATAAGCAGCTTATGCGGACAGGTGCAGCTCAGTGTGTTGATGTAGACCAAGCCACAGGGACGGCGACTTGCGCACGTTCATTCACCGGGTGATATGACACGGACGAAACACCGATGCAGAACATTGCTAGCGCGTGCTCTGTGCCCGTAATATAACACCTCATTTGTAATGAACAATTGTGCTTCTTAAAAAATATCACATGCCAAAGCAATTGTTCACACAAAAATTAATATGCTATGAAAACAAACCGGACGAATATCACCTGATTTTGTGACCGAAAGATGATCTACGCAGGACAGCAGCATAGGAGCAGAGGCCTGCCTGGCGACTCAGCAGAGGTCGCAGTGGCTTATAGCATGACTGTAGCAAAAAACGATCCTCAGGCGGCTCAAAAAAGTTCCTCCGGGTCATGTTGGTCTCTTTTTTTGTTTTGAAAGTGGAGAACCACTCATAGAAACAACTAGCAACCTGTGGTTGGTGGTATGCATGCAGGATGCCGTAGTATATGAGGGCACTGCACCTCCTCAAACCCCTCAAGATATGATGACTCTGTTTTCATGTACTGAACCCAACAACTTTCTTCCAAGTGCAGATCATCTCAGCAGTGACCCACGCTCCAGAGTCTCAACCAAAGCTGATTTTTTGGACTCTATAAAGTCACTTCACCAAAGACAAAGTTTAAAACGTGCCTGCCAACAAGTGTAATGAACCGCTCCCATTTTGTTAGTTCAGTTTTCTTCTGTAGTCAGCAGCTCACGTGAATCTTCACTGACACAGGCGGCTTGCAGTGGCAGACGACGAGAAAAAACAAATGAGGCGTCTTGGCGGTTCAGACCGGGTGTTTTGTTGGCAAGAAGCGTGTTGGTTTTGAACCTTAAATCAAATCCTCTAGGAACTCCACGTACTTGCAAAGCTAGCCAGCTTCTAAAGTAGTGACAATAGGACGGATGGATTTTCCTGAATGGAACTCTTGTGTCTTGGCGAAACAAGAGGTAGCGGAGACGTATCTAGACGGAGGGAGGCAAGATCTCGGGGAATGCGCAGCGCCCAGAACTGCAGCCGCTGCTCGAACTTGCTCTCGTCCAGCTTTTCCATTGCAGCCGCTGCTCGAACCAAGGTGCGGCAGCGCGGGTTACGGCCAGCGCGGATGGGGTGACGCGGCGTGCGGGGTCAGCCGGAGCTCATAAGGCGAGGCAGTGCGGCTGTGTGTGCGCGGGGGCGACTTGGTACGTCAGCGATGGTGTCTTGGCTTCATCCGGCTGAAACAGGTTATGCATTCAGTTGATGCAGGGGCCGGCGGCGCGCAGACCGGACTGCGGGGGTGTCCGGGAGCACAAAGCGTCCAGGCGGGACCGTAACCCAGTGAGGGTGCGGGGCAGGAGCCGGCCTGGGGAGATGGGCAACCGAGGTGCAGTGGCCAAGCGGCCTGGCGAGGCAGAGCCGGCGAGGGGCAGGAGGCTGGCGTCACGGGAGGCCGGCTGGACAGGTACGCGCGGGACAGCCAGTCAAGGCGGAGCGGCGCTGACGCGCTCGGCCGAGCCGGCGTCGGGAGGCGGCAGGGAACTGCGGCCGGCGCAGTGGGCGACGCGGCAGCGTGGAGGTGGGACATTGCGGCGGAGCAGAGAGGCCGCAGGAACGAGCCACAGAGGAGTCGACGACGGCGGATCAGAGGAGACTCCAGCTGCCGCGTGCCATCTTTCCACAGCGAATCGACGATGGTATTGCGGTTGGCGACGGCTATGGTGGGTAGCAGCACCGAGTGCGCCTGGGCGGGGGTGTAGAAGGATGCAGCGACGATACGGTGCGGGCGCGGCCACAGGAACACAGCAGAACGGAAAGGGACGGGGGCGCGCAAGGGCGGCCGAGCACAGCGGTGGAGAAGCACACCCGCGGGCAACGCAGCCGGTAGCGGGGGTGCTCGGGAGCGGGACGGGGGAGCCGATCGTCGACTCGGCACGGAACCCAAATCAATCCTCTTCCGGATCCGTGGCACGTAGCCGGGGCGGTTCGTCAGTGGAGCGGTCAACTCGGAGCAGAGGAGCAGTGAGGCCGGCTTGAGAGCGGATTCTGTTTGAAAGAGCGGAGAGGCCACGGCGGTGACTCGGAACAGAGGCAGACTGCCGCGCCGATGAATCCCGCGGTCACAAGGAGCGAGCAGTTGATTCGGCAAGGTGCGAAGGCGGTTTGTATCTTGCATCGGTAACAAGGAACGAGGCGCCGGGCGGTTTGTATCTTGCAACAGACGCTGGGTTAGCTCGGCACATCAACGGTGCGGGCGACTCGGCGGCCCGGTGCGGGCGACTCGGCGGCCCGGTGCAGGCGGAACAACAGCACCGTGAAAACGTGTGGCGACGGGACACCATGGCAGCGGCATGAATCGGTGCAGGGCGCGGAGCTGACCGCAGTGAAAGCAAGGCCATCGCAGAAGGATGCAGTGCCAGCGACTCAAACTGGTGGCGACTTGAAACTTAGAGACCCAGTGGCCGGTTTGAAGCACGATTGTGAAAGAAGCAGGTCTGTGGCCACGAAGCAGGTCTGTGGCCGGTTTGAAGCACGGCTGCGACCCGCAGGCAGAAACCGTGGCAGTGACTTGGCCACGGCAGAGGCGGGGCGAGACCGCGACTGTGGAGGTGAACCGTCGAGGCGTCGAAGCATCAATGGTGGCAGGCGGCGACTTGACGACGACTTTATCAATGAAGGCGGTCCAGCGCGGAGAAGCAGAAGAGGTGCGGCGGCGGCTCGGCCACGGCCTGGGAGGAATAGGACCGAGGTGACGGAGGCCGGGTGGCTCGATCGCAACAAGCCACAGCTCAGGAGACAGAGATCCGGGTCATCGTCCGCAGCAATCTTCCCGTGCGGGGCGGTTTCAACGTGTTCCCATCGCAAGGCAGTAAACCGACCAGTCAAAAACACAGCTCATCGAATCGGCTTGGATCTGGGTTGTGGCTGCGTCCAAGCCCCTCTCTGGGTCAAGATTGATTTTTTTTCTTCCCAAAGTAGCAAAAATTAGTCGGTTTCGGCGATTTGTTCACGTACAGAACTCCTGTTGATCTTGATCCGACTCCGGGTCTTGTACTTTGAAGGAAAAACACCAGCAGCTACGGAAGTTGATGGTCTTAGTGATGTAGCAATTTGACAATTTAATTGATATATACTGTCTTCGAACCGCCGAGAAAAGTTGTACATGGTTAAACTTCCTGTTGACTTCGATAGAACACCAAACAAGGACGGCAGACAAGTTGTCCCCCTAATATTTCTTGAACTTTAAAATCTTATATATCCAAATCTGAACTGATGACCTTTGAAGTTGATGCAAATCATTTCAAACCAACTCATCCGGAAAATTGCAGACTTCCCGATCCCTGAAAGAAATCCCTCCAAGAACTCAACACCATCGTGTGCCAGCCCCACGGTGGGCGCCAACTGTTGTGGAATTAACACGTCAGATGTCCTTAGCGTAAGGACTTAGTCGCAAGGCCAACACATCTATGTGGTAGCTTGAAGGGGTTGAGCGGAATCGAGAGACGCAACACAAGACAAGGGTTTAGACAGCTTATGGCCCCGGAAAACATCATCCGGTAACAACCCTACATGCTGTTTGAGACTAGATCTCATTATCATCACGAGGGAGTCGCCGTAAACCGACTCTCCTCTAGTTGTGTCTAGCCTAGCTATTGTTTCTTGCTTGTCCCTCTTTGGGGAGCCCTGCCCTTCTTTATATAAGTTAAAGGAGCGGGTTACATGAAGAGTCCATCTCGGACTAAGACTTAAACTATTTTGACTTCCTTTCCTGGGCTTCTTAACGTCTTCCGGTTTAACATTGTCTGCCGGTTTAACATTGTCTGCTGGTTTAATATTGTCTGTCGGTTTAACATTGTCTGCCGGTTTAACATTGTCTGCCTTAGCCATCTGTCTTAACACTTGCCGGTTTACCACTCACCGGTTTACCGTCTGTCTTAGTCATCTGTCTTAACACTTGCCGGTTTACCACTCACCGGTTTACCGTCCGTCTTAGCCATCTGTCTTAACTCCTGCCGGTTTACCACTCACCAGTTTACCAAGTCCCGGCCGGGTTATGACTCCAGCCGGGTCATACCGCTGGGTATATCCCCGACAGTCTCCAACACTCACCGAGACCTCGTCTCGTGATCATGTCAAAACATCGTCGTGACTTCTCACGACTATCTCATAGTTCAAGTCAACAAATTCTCGTTATCACATCTTTATTTATCAGCTTAATTATTTTAGGTTTATCCTCCATTTCACACAAGACCGGATAGTGGGACCTACTACGAACTGTTGCTATCGATAGACTTTATACACTCTGCAGAGGTAGCACACCGCACCCACACCATGGAACCCATGGCCTCGGCATCCCATTCGGGTGGACCAACGACATTTCGACGAAACCGACCTATTGCCATGACGCTCTCCCGGCCACTCCGACCCACTCCCAACTGGGCTAGTCCTGGGTGGCCCCGTGTCTACCAAAGACACCCCGACCACCGTCGTGGTCAAAACACTCCCACTCGGGGACTCGATACCATAACTTCTAACAACGGGCACACAAGGTTATGTCTGCCTACCCGATCAGGGTGAGCACGCCCATAACCTTCCGTAGTGGGAGGACCGGCGAGAGGCACGACAATAGCTCGCATTAAGGCCTCCCCATAAGGCAAATGTGGTTGCACTGAAAAAGTTCGATTTGGCGGCACTATGACTCGATCCCATCGATGACGGAGGAGGTTTGTTATTATTAAGTCATTTTAATTCCTTCTCCATCATCATGAACATGAATGCAACCATGAGCATGAAGTATACAAATGCATGAACAAACTATTGAACTTCGCAAGTGCATAACTATAGCATAAAGAACATGACAATACCAAGTACTAGCATATCATTGGTGCATTACAATCCTCATAACATTTTTATAACGGTGATATGCAAATAAAGTAAAGTAGTGACATGGCATTATTAATAATAGCATTCTAATTAGCATGGCAAAGATATCCTGAAAACACAAGCATGCAAGATAGGCATAAAGGAATAACTACCGATGAAAATGATATGAAACACTGCAACTACACACACACAAGGTGCAAGCTTGTCAACATGCAAGTTCGGGGGCTCATGATAAGAGGTTGGCTTGCCTGGGGGTCGACAAATACTCCGGGAAGAAGTGAGAAACGGTCGCGGAAAGGCTTGCCGGAAACAGGTCTCTCTCAAAGGAGGCTGTTTACGGGCAAGGGCAAAATGGTCATTTTCACTATGTGAAAGCATAATGAAAATGATACCAACGAAAAGAGCTCGACGAACAGATATAGTGAGCGCTGGAATCACCTGATTCGGAGCTACGGGTAAGAAGATACGGACGTTTAAAGCTCAGGGACTAGTCTGTAACAATACTTCTACAAACAGGTCCCTGGTAGCTTAAACAGAACTTGTCTTTTCTGAAAATACGTCTTCCAGTGAGGGAAACGTATTCATGGCAGAAGGAGAGGAAGCATGCGCTTTCTGAGATTATAAACGTATTTCCCAGGAATGCGCTTTCGCGCGGGGAAAGCGGTATCACGGCGGGGGCGCCGCCACTTATCCACGCTGGCAATGGGCCAGGCCCTTCGGCCGCCTACAGGTGGGGCCGCGCGAGGAGGGGCCCGCCTGTCCTGGCGTCTTCAACCTCCCGCTCGGGATCGAGCGAGGCCGAGGGAGGGGATCGCCTCGACGGCGGTCGCCGGCGCGTCCGGCCACCACACGGGGCGCACGACCTACCCAGACGCTCAGGAGGACGAGCCGCACCTCGTGGTGGGCTCCGTTGCCGGCGACGAGCACTGGAGAGGGAGCCACCCGGCCCGCGGCGGAGAGGGGCTTCGGCCTCCGGTGGACACGGGGCTCCGGTGGGGGATACGGACGGGAGAGGAGTCCGGAAGGGTCACCGGAGTGTGGCGCATCCATCCAGGATTCCCACGGGGTGCGGGGAAAGGGCCACGGGCAGGAATGGGCGAGGGGATCGGCGGCCGCTATGGCGGCGGTGGTGGTTGAGGAGGGGCTCCGGAGCGAAATGAGGAGCGTGGGGAGGCGTAGAGGAGGATGGGGAAGCTGCTGATGATCTCCAGAGGGGGTCGCGGCTCCTTAAATAGCCGGGGCGAGGGCACCCGAGCCGGTGGCCGCCGAGCGAGTCCGGCCACGGCTCTGCCGCGCTCAGCAGTCACGGGGGCGCACGGGAAGGCGACGAGGAGGGTGCGGACGAGCGCCAGGGAGTCACGGAGACGAGCAAGGCTCGAGGACAAGAGGAGGAAGCGGACACCGGCGAGGAAGACGACGATGCACAGGAGCGCACTATTCCGGTCGTTGGCACGGCTCGCCGGAGAAGAAAACGAAGGGGGCCAGAGGTCCAGAGGGAAGACGACGTCGAGGGGGAGCTGTTGGACATTAATGGCGAGGTCAGAGACGGTCGGGGCAGCGATGCCGACGACAACAGTGGCTAGACCACCGTTTTGGCTGGTTACACTCGTGGTCACCACTGGCATGGCGCGCTCTGGGGTTTTTACTGCTGTAAGTTCATGTCTACCGCGTAGTCCTTCCAGCATGGAGTGTTACCATGGTAAAGAGATGGGCAGAGACAAACTAGGCTGAGTAAATCAAGCTCCACAAGTTTGCTGATGCAAACTTTACCACACTCTAGAGAGTAAACCAGAGAGGGTAAAAGGTGAACTTGATGTCTGGGAGGCTTAGAGTAGAAAGGACTACGGTCCTGGGAGCTTTGAGGTAAAATGGACAACTATTTACCATAGTTTCTGTACAACCACCAAATCTGACCCAAAAACTGAATCATGATGAAGCACTCACTAGGAGTGATGGATTGAGCTATAACTTGGCAAAGCCTGATGATTTGAACATACCATGATGCTGTAAAAAGTTCATACCAAATGGACTCACCAAAATGGTACTTCCTTCACAGCTATCATTTCTGTTCAAAAACTTCAGAAAAATCCCCAGGGCAATTGGTCATGTGAAATGAGCCACCATCCTGTTTAGATAGGTCATATAGATAGGAGAAGGCCTAGAAACATTATAAGACATAATGGAGCAAGATAAAATACACTTGCTTCACAAACTGAAAATTTGGACAGAAAACAAGAATTGCTTCTGTGCTCACATAGTTCAATGAAATGAACTTAATTTGGGTGGAGGCTTGAGATACCTGAGAGGATGGAAAAGTTTCATCCCATTTGGAAACACTATGAAGGTACTTCCTTCACAAACTTGTGTTCTGGTCATAAACTTTGAAAAATTGCACAGGGAGCTAGGATGAATGGATTGATCTCATCTTTGGTATCCATGGGTTATTTAACAATGTTAAACACCCTGCCAAATTTCATCTCAATTGGACTTAGGAATAAAGCACTTCCTTTGCAAAATTTCAGAGAAGGCAGAAACTTGCATTGGATCATGTGCCAAATTTTGAACTGTAGAATCATGAGATTAGGATGGAACTAGTGATTATATAGCAAGGACAAGATCCACAATTTATGTGGGAATTTTCTCTGCTATAAAAATAGTAGTTCCTTTGGATAATGGCAGAAGTGCAATATTGGCAATAAATAGGAAAAGGCAATTTTTCCTTATTTAATTATGGCCAATATACTTGCCAGAGCTTGGATTAGGCATAGGCATCAAATCCACCAATTCCAATGAATTTAGGAGATGGCTAGCTATGCCTTTGGATTTTATTCCTCAGAAATGCAAGAAAAGGAATAAATCATAATTCGAAAATATTGCATTGGACTTAGCAATATTTTTGCATATCCAAGGTTCAGAAAGGTAGGATGATCTCTGGGAACAATTGGGAGGATCAACAGAGCAAGGAAAATGATGGCTCCTTTGTAATCACAAGGGCCACATTCAAATTCCAAAAATTTGGAATTTAGGGTTTGAGAGGATTTGAGCTGATGAAAATGAGGTCTTGCCCACTGAAAAATACATGAGCAAGGTTTTGAAAGGTAGGAAATGACAAATTTTCTCAGAGTCGTCCAGCAAACTCAGGAGAAAATTTTGAAAATGAGTGCCAGGAGAGAATAACAGCACAAAAATTGATAACCCAATTTTGGGGTTGTTACACTTAAACACTTGGGTACCCTTGGCTTTCACCCAAGTGCTCCATTTCCCTCTCTAATCATCTTTCCCCTTCTGATCCATCCCAAAATAATCTGTGGAATATTTTTCTTAAAATATTCATTTTCTCTCTAAAACCCTAGCCAGATCTGTATGCTCTAAAGCAACCATAATTTTTATGCTCTAAAGCAACCATACCTGAGCAAAAATATTTCATCACTTTTTGGAATATTTTTGCTACAGAAAATATTTTCTGTTCTGGACAGAAATGGGGGTTTCTACAACAACTACCATTTTACTTGCTCCATTGTGCCTGGGTTTTCTTGTGCATTTTCACCTTAGTAACTCTTGGCTAACCTCCAAAGCCCAGCCTCTAACTCCCAGCCATTTGACCTCAGTAACCTCTCAAAGTTCTTGACTGAAACTTACCCGGTGTGTGAAAACTTCTCATCGCACTGGATCCAAACCAAAGCGTGGTAACACCTCAAACTACCACGAACAACACGCCGGACATGAAGTTTAGGCTTAGCTCTACCGATGTCATAGTCCACGCGGTGACCGTGATTCGTCCAGGTCTTTGGCATGCGTGTCAACACGCCTCGAAAGTGCCAAAGCGCCTGCTTCAAGGTGGTGCTCGCTTCCCCGACCGCCAGAAGCGCCAAACTTCGCCACCATCTTTGTCTCAACTCACTTAACTCCCCTCTAGCGCTCGCCGCAGCGAGCACGGGCACGGTCCGGCCAACCCAACAGTGCGGTGCGCACTGTGCTCGTCGCCATCTCCTCGTTCATGTGCTTGTCTCTGTCCGCCAACAGTTGCCGCGTGAGCTGCGTCGCCTTCTCCCCCTCTCACTCATGCCGCTCGTCGCCGGGCTCCGTGGACAGGTGTCCACCGGCGGAGCCCAAAACCCCCTCGCCGCTCGCCTATAAATGGAGCCGCCCTAGCCTCCTCGAGCACCATACAACAGTCTCATACGCCCCACAAGCGCGTAGGAAGCCGTAGCCCGGCCGGGCAGGCCTCGTGCCGCCGTCCCCGAGCTCGAGCTCGATGGCGATCCCCTCTGGTCGCCGCGGTAGCTCCAGCCCCTCCCAGGCCAGGGCGACCCTTCCAGGGCCTCCGCACCTCTCCGGTGAAGCCGTTCTGCCCCTCTGGAGCCCCTGGAGTTGCCTCTGCTAGCCGTCTTCTCCATCTCCGGCGACCTCCGTGTTCTGCCTCCGCTTGCGAGGTTGATTCTGATGCCGTCCGACCGCCCCTAGCTACGCTACGGGTACAGGCAGGTGCACCTCAACCCCCTCTTGCCATCCCTCCCTCTCGTTTTGGCCAAGGAGTCCTCGTCGCCGGCGAGAGCTCCGGCAGAGCTGCGACTCCCTCTGTTTCCTTCTCCCCTCCTCCTAACCTGACTAGCGGGGCCCGCTTGTCACCCACTCAGACGCTGTGGCGGCACGAGTGGTGGTGCCTCGGGCTTTACGCCTGACGTCACCCCCCAAATTGCTTTATTTTTATTCAAATTCTTTTGAATTTGCAGAACACTTCAAACAGCCATAACTCCTCAACCATAAGTCCAAATGAATTGATTCTTTTTGCATCTTGTTCTTTGCAAAGAAATCTAGAAGCTCACCAAAGATGAGATTTTTTGAGCTGTTTAGAATTTCTTGTGATTTTCATAAGTGTTCTTGATATTTTCTTTTTGTGTTTAAAATTATTTTCAGAAGGTGAGGCTTGTCTTGAGGATCACCAGAAGGCTTGTGAACCTCATCTGCACTAAGGCTAGCCACAACAACATTTTCATGGTGTCATTTCAATATTTATGATTTTCTTACTTGAATGAAATGATTAATCCATGCATTTAAATAACTATTGTGTTATTTTCTATTCTGTTAAGTGTTTGCTAGTGAATATGCTTGATTTACGTAATGTGGAAACTTGTTTAGTTGGTGAAGCAAAGCTAGGATCTATTTATGGTGATGATAGAAATAATTTTGTTATGCATGTTAGTAATTATTTAAAGTTATGTTCTTGCATAAATGAAATGATAAAAATTTGCTAGAAAATATTCTGTTAAGTACTCGTTTAGTCATTTTACTTGACTTACAGAATGGTTGAACCTCACTTGATTGGTAAAGAAATTAGGATTTGCTTGTGGTAAAATCTTTGTTATTCATATGAGAAATTAATCAGAGCTATGTTTTTGGGTAAGAAAATAATAAAGCTTGCTGCAAAATATATTGGTTAATATGTGAGTTATCTTGATCAGCAAAGTAATGAGTTGTTGATGTTTATGCTTAGTGTGAATATGGATGACATCGGTCATTTTCGTTATTAAGTGCTGCATGTGTAGTTTTGCATTTCATGGCATGCTATGACACCGATAATTTTCATTTTAAGTTGAACCTGAATATAACACAACTTGAATATACTGTTGACTGGGTCATGGTGTCGCTGAATCGAGTTTCTTTCCCAGTGCAACCACATTTGCCTTTGTGGGAAGGCCTTGATTCGGTCCATTGACATTGTCTCTGGTCGGTGCCTCCAACTAGGGAAGATTATGTCGTGCTTACCCTGGCCCGGTAAGCAGGCATAACCTTGTGTGCCCATTGTTGAGATTATGGTACCGGGTCCCTGAGTGGGATTGTTTTGGCCACGACGGTGGTCGGTGTGTCTTTGGTAGACACGGGGCCACCCAGACTAACTGCGTTGGGGATTGGGTCGGAGTGGCCGGGAGAGTGTCATGGAAATGGAAGGGTTTTGTCGGAATGCCGTTGGTCCACCCGAATGGGAGTGCGAGGCCATGGGTTCTGTGGTGTGGGTACAGTGTGCTACCTCTGCAGAGTGTATAACCTATCGATAGGCGAGTCCACGGTCACGGACACCTCGTAGTAAGTCCCACCATGAGTCAACGTTTAATAAAATTTTGCACACTAAGCTATGAACTTTGCATTGTTGAGGATGGCAGGAAGGCCATCGAGATATTCGGGACCAGATAATTGGTCGTGGTTGTGATCGCTATAAGGATCACGAGTTACTCTTATTAAGACCATGTTGGTGGTTTGTTTGTGATCCGAGAATGATCACGATTGATAAGTTGTCCCGAGGGACATTCGAGCATGATCACAGGATGTTGGACATATAGTGTTGCATTATTAATAATTGGTTAAGTATCATGATATTGTTTGCCATTATGATTATGCCTGTTGTGAGCTTGCAAGTACATTCAATGTCTCGACTGGCATGTCATGCCAGATTTCAGGAAAGTCTCGTTGGAGAGGAGTGCTGCTCGAGTCTAGATCGTGTCCACATCGGTGTCCCTGTGATATGGAGCTTCCGCTACGACGTTATTCTGCTACCGCGTAGTTGTTTTGATCAAGGCCCCTTTATGTTCACTAAATAATATACATATTGTTCAGCCGCACCGGGTGTGCCGCTTGGCCTCGACAGCTGTTGTAATATAAACTCTGTTCCCCTGACATCAATAAAGCGGTTGTTTTCTGTACCAAGAAGTTGTGTGTTGCCAGAAGACATGGTCTCTGAGCTGGTCATGCATGGTATACTGGTCGCTCTGAGCCGGGGTGCCACAAACCTCATGTATGTCTCAATGCTTTGTGATCTTGATATGGTTGTTGTCTTTGTCAAGTATCATTGTGTTGTGATCATGGAAGCTGACCATTCCAAAGTCTTCGAAGGCTTTAGGAGAGGAGATCTGTATATTGTTGATTTCTCTACAGGACCACAACCAGTCGTATGCCTACTTGCAAAAGCTTCACAAGGCTGGCTATGGCATCGACGACTTGGTCATGCAGGCATGAGGAATTTGCACACGCTTGCGAAGAAGAAGCATGTCATTGGCATCGAGAATGTCAAATTCCTCAAGGATCACTTATGCGGAGCCTGTGAAGCTGGAAACATGACCAAGGCCAAACATCCAGCTAAGACTATCATGACTACTACTCGACCATTTGAATTGCTTCATATGGATCTCTTTGGTCCTAACCATTATTCTGCAGTTACAAATCATGCATCTCTATATGGCTTTGTTATTTTTGATGATTACTCTCGTTACACATGGGTACATATTGTCACTTACAAACATGAGGTGCAGGAAGTCTTCAAACGATTTTCCTCGAGGGCTTAAACCAACTTTGGTGTGAAGATCAAGCACATCAGAAGTGATAATGGAACTGAGTTCAAGAATTTTGTTCTTGATGACTATCTTGATGAACTTGGTATTACTCATGAGTTATCTGCTCCTTATACTCCTCAGCAGAATGGCGTCTTGGAGCGCAAGAACAGGACTCTTGTTGAGATGGCTCGCACTATGCTTCGACGTGTTAACTGGACGTTAGATACAAGTTTTAGTTGAGTGCCGGTAGTAAATTTTGCTGGTTGTTGCATTGCATGCATTTGGTTTATGTATTTTTATGCTAACCTGCTAATGGTTGTGGGTGTAGATGGCTCGTGTCGATTGCCGATTGCCAGGTGATGCCGTCAGACACGTCACCGCACCTCCTTCGCAACGTGTGGCGTCGGCTGTACCCTCTTGGAGACGACCCAGTTTATCGTGTGTACTGGGAGCATCTAGCTGACTCAGTGTATGAGTATCACGTAGTGGTCACTCTGCGCACTAGTTCCGATTCCAGCTCTTACACTCGTACTTCTCGGAGCGGTTTCGCCTCCACCGCTTCTCAGGCTGTCCAGTTTGCTGCATTTGAGGTCCTTGTCGAGCTTCGCTACAACAAGGTCCGAATGGAGAACCACCCAGGTTTCTATTACTACCCATATCTGCATGACAACGGTCGTGTCTGTTTCCCTATCATTGATCCGGAGTCTGATAGTGTTGCTAGCCACCTTGCTCGTTATGTCACTGCTAGCTATCTTATGATCCACGAGCTGGCTCGAGAGTTGACTCGCGTCTGCATCGCTTTTAGCCGCTGCTTTAGTCACTACTAGATCTGCCACTACTCCATCTTCTCTGGGATTTACCCCTTATATTCCAACTAGTTCTAGTTCCCCTATTTCGTCGGTTACTCCTCCGAGTAGCACGGGCGTCTCAGCCATGAATCCTCTCAGTACTCCTGTCGAGTGGGTTTCACTGCTCGCTACTCCTGTAGCCCCGATGCTTCATCCTACCCCTGCCCCTAAGGGAGAGCCCTCGAGGCAGCGCCGTCGTGTTACCTTTAACCCGGAGGTTTCCGTTAACCACGTTAGTTCGGGATCCAAGACCGCTTCAGGGGGGGACACCGCAACACCAGCAGAGCAGTAGTATCTTTGAGTATTCGCTGTCGTCTAGATGATGTACGGATGTAGTCGTACGAGTCATGATGTTTCGTTGCATGTATGAGAGTAGTTGAACCTGGCATGTTATTTATCTTTCATGTATGAGTCTATGTATAATTATGTTGGGACTTTATTCGCCGTATTTTCTTCGCTCTTCTGTTTTCTTCCGGGATTTATTGCTGGCTTTTCCTCAATTTTATTCTTGGACGTTTCTCATCTCGATTGCGTTGTCTTGGGAAAAATCCACAATAGGATGACGCGGGGAGGCAGCAGTAGCAACGTTCGTGAGGGAACTCCTGTTCGTCGTTCCGCACGACAGGCAGGACATTCTCCCGAGCCGTACGTTCCGCCACCACCTCCACCGCCTAATCCTCCCTCCACCGAGCAAATTCTGCGTGTGTTTGAGGAAAAAAGGAACAATGATCTGATTGAAATATTGAGAAGTGTGCAAGCTATGGTTGGACAGAATGGAAACCAGAACGGTCATCACTCAAAGCTGTCAGAGTTTTAGAGGACCAATCCACCCAGCTTCAGTTAGATTGTTGACCCATTGGATGCAGACGATTGGTTGTGCACCATTGAGAAAAAGCTTGAGATTGCTCGTACTGAAGAAAATGATACGGTTCCCTTTGCAACTCATTACCTTGAAGGCGCAGCTGCCATATGGTGGGAAAATACAAAAGCCATGTGGCCAGTTAATGAGGAAATCACCTGGGAAAAGTTTAAGGATCAATTCCGAAAATATCATATCCCTACTGGAGTTATGAAGACCAAGCAGCGTGATTTCTCGCACTCGTCCAAGGAAATCAGTCTGTGGCTGAATATTTGCAAAATTTCAATCATCTGGCCCGTTACTCTCTTTATGACATGGCCACCGAAGAAAGGAAGATTGACAGATTTCTTGGAGGCCTAAATCCGCAACTCCCGTGTACTCTCAGTATGCTTGATTTCCCTGATTTCCACACTCTCGTGAACAAGGCTTTCATTGCTGAATGGGAGCACAAGCTTATAGAAGATAATAGGCCGGTTAACAACGACAACAAGCATAAGTTTGAGCCAAAGAATGATGGGCAACCATTGCAAAAGGCTCGTACCTGGCAGCAGACTCAGGTGGAATACAAGCCAAATTGGCAGCAGAATGTTAACAAGACCACCACTCAAGTCAAGAACCAACACATGAGGAGCGTCAGTGCAATAATTCTTGCTTCAATTGCGGGAAAAACAGACATTATGCCAGGAAGTGCCCCAAGAACAACAAGGCGAATGCCCTAATCAGGCCACAAGTCAACTTTATGGAGTCATGGCCAACCCAGCAAAACTTCACTGGGCACGTGCATCATATCTCCGCCGATGAAGCCCAAGAGAAGCCAGAAGTTGTCATTGGTATGTTTTCTGTTAATGACATACCTGCCGTAATTTTATTTGACTCAAGGGCTTCCCATTCTTTTATTTCTCGGAGTTTTGCTACCCAAAACAACTTTCCTTGCATGCTTTTGGGCAAAAGTATGCTGGTACAAACCCCGGGATCTATAATCAAGAGCAATCTGGTCTGCCGTGATCTGGAAATCAATATCAACGGAGTCTACTTTCTAACCTCTCTAATAGTCATTGAGTCTGAAAAGTTGGATATTATATTGGGTATGAATTGGTTGACCAAATATCAAGTTTGCATAAACTGCGCAACCCGAGAAGTCACTTTGACCAGTCTGAATGGGCAGCCTACCAAATTCTATGCTCGCAAGCATATATCCAAGCAAGAATTGGTTTGCACCACTGTGGCTGAATTGGAATTTATTCCCGTGGTCAGCAAGTACCCTGATGTATTTCCGAAAGAACTGCCAGGCATGCCACCAGATCGGGAACTGGAATTTGCAATAGATCTTGTGCCTGGAACTGCATCACTATACAAGAAGTATTACTGGATGCCCTCATCAGAATTAGTGGAGCTAAAGAAACAACTTGATGAATTGCTCCAGAAAGGTTATATTCGTCCCAACTCTTCACCATGGGGATCACCTGCTATTTTCGTGGATAAAAAGGATGGCAGTCTCCGTAGTTGCGTAGATTACCACCAGCTGAATGAGGTCACTATCGAAAATAAATATCCGCTGCCAAGGATTGATGATTTTTTGATCAGCTTAGTGGGGCTAAAGTATTCTCTAAGATCGATTTACGGACCGGATATCATAAGCTCAAAATTAAAAAGGAGGATATTCCTAAGACCACATCCACTACTCGGTACGGTCTTTACGAATATACCGTGATGTCCTTTGGTCTCACCAGTGCCCCTGCTTTCTTCATGCATATGATGAACAAAGTATTCATGGACTTCCTCGACAAATTCGTGGTAGTCTTCATCGATGACATCCTCATGTACTCCAAGGGTGAAGAAGAGCACAAGGATCACCTCCTAGCAGTGGTACAACGACTCCGCGACCATCAGCTATACGCCAAATTCAGTGAATGCGAATTTTGGCTTAAGCAAGTTGGGTTTCTCGGACATGTACTATCCGCCGAAGGTATAGCCGTGGACCCGAGCAAAGTAAAGGATGTGCTCGATTGGGTGCCACCCATGACTATGACGCAGATCCGGAGTTTTCTCGGATTGGCTGGATATTACCGTCGTTTTATTGAAGGGTTTCCCAAGATTGCTAAACCCATGACGGAGCTGCTAAAAAGGATAAGAAGTTGGAATGGAAGGAGGACTATGAGAAAAGTCTTAATGAGTTAAAGATACGTCTGACAATCACACCTGTATTGACTTTTTCAGACATTTATCGCAGTTTTGATGTGTATTGTGACGCATCTAGGCAAGGTATTGGTTGCGTACTCATGCAAGACAACAAGGTAGTGGCATATGCATCGCGACAGCTACGACCTCATGAGGGAAATTACCCTACTCATGATTTGGAATTGGCTGCGGTCGTTCATGCATTAAAAATTTGGAGACACTACCTCATTGGAAAACGGTGCCAAATTTTTACCGACCACAAATGTCTCAAATACATCTTCACTCAGCCAGATTTAAATCCCCGTCACCGAAGATGGCTAGAGTTGGTCAAGGATTATGACCTTGGAATAAATTACCACCCAGGCAAGGCCAACGTCGTTGCCGATGCGCTCAATCGAAAGCCCGTCAGCTTAAATGTCATATTGAGATCCTTGTCGCCCGAACTTCAAGAGGAGATCGTTCAGCTCAATTTGGTCATAGTGGATGCTGGCCTCGCTAATATTTTGGAAGTTACACCCGCACTTGAGATAGAGATCCGCAAGGCCCAGCCAGCTGACGCCAAGCTGCAAAGACGTGCCTAGGCCAGATGGCAGGACAGACTCCAGATTTCTTCAAGGACAAATTCGGCACCCTCCGATTCTGTGGACGGATTTGTGTACCCAATCAACCGGATTTAAGGAAGAAAATTCTGTCAGAAGCCCACGAATCCCCGTATTCCATTCACCCGGGAGGTACGAAAATGTATGAGGACCTTAGACAAATATTCTGGGGGGACGGAATGAAGAAAGACATTGCCTATTTTGTAGCCTGTTGCTACATATGCAACAAGGTGAAGGCAGAGCATCAGCAGCCAGCCGGACTCCTCCAACCGCTACCGGTTTCACAATGGAAATGGGATGACGTTTGTATGGATTTCATTACGGGATTGCCTAAGACTCAGCGAGGCAATGATGCAATCTGGGTTATAGTGGACACCCTAACCAAGGTCGCTCACTTCATTCCAATCAACACCAGATACAGGGCGGATCAACTTGCATAGCTATATGTATCCATAATAGTCAGTCTGCATGGAGTACCTCGAACTATCACTTCTAACCGAGGTTCCCTGTTTACTTCCGCTTTTTGGTCACACCTCCATCAAGCCTTGGGGACATCACTGAAATATAGTACTGCTTATCATCCTCAGACGGATGGACAAACAGAAAGGGTAAATCAAATACTCGAAGATATGTTGCGAGCCTGTGCTTTAGCCTAAGGACCCAAATGGGAAGATTGTTTGCCATATGCCGAGTTTTCCTATAACAATGCCTTCCTGCACTACCGAAAATGTCACCATATGAAGCTCTGTATGGCCGTAAGTGCCGCACTCCTTTAAATTGGTCGCAAACTGGAGATAGCCGTATCTTCGGAACATATCTCATGATGGAAGCTGAGAAACAAGTTAAGGAAATCAGAGATAGATTGCAATTGGCCAAATCTTGACAGAAAAGCTATTATGATGCTAAGCACCGACAGATAAGCTTTGAACCCGGAGAGCACGTATACCTCCGAGTCACTCCTATGAAAGGAGTCAAGAGATTTCAGACTCGTGGAAAGTTGGCCCCCAGATTTATTGGTCCATTCCCGGTGATGTCTCGAGTAGGTACTGTTGCATACCGATTAGAGCTACCCGCAGAGTTGGCAGACGTGCACAACGTGTTTCATGTTTCACAATTGAGACGTTGCATATCCCCGCCTGAGAAAAGGACTACAATGGCTGAGATAGAATTGGCAAATGATTTAACTTATGAAGAGAGACCATTCAGAATCTTGGATCAGATGGAAAGGGTCACTCGCAGCAAAGTAAGGAAATTTTTCAAAGTTCAGTGGGAGCATCACACCGAGTCAGAATCAACTTGGGAGCGGGAAGAATTTCTACAGTCACATTATCCAGAGTGGTTTTCCCAAACAACCGAATCTCGAGGACGAGATTCATTCTAAGTGGGGAAGGTTTGTGACAGCCTGGTTTTTGCCCTCTCTCATTTGCTTGATTTTTTTTGATTTAATTTGAAACTTGGAGTTTTTGAATCTTTTCATATGGACTTAAACACTTGGGTACCCTTGGCTTTCACCCAAGTGCTCCATTTCCATCTCTAATCATCATTCCCCTTCTGATCCATCCCAAAATAATCTTTGGAATATTTTTCTTAAATGAAAAATATTCATTTTCTCTCTAAAACCCTAGCCAGATCTGTATGCTCCAAAGCAACCCTAATTTTTATGGCCCAGAAAAATCTGAGAAAATTCACAAATATTCTTTGAACCCTAAGGCACCTTCCTGAGCAAAAATAATTCATCACTTTTTGGAATATTTTTGCTGCAGAAAATATTTTCTGTTCTGGACAGAAATGGGGGTTTCTACAGCAACTACCATTTTACTTGCTCCATTGTGCCTGGGTTTTCTTGTGCACTTTAACCTTAGTAAGTTTTGGCTAACCTCCAAAGCCCAGCCTCTAACTCCCAGCCATTTGACCTCAGTAACCTCTCAAAGTTACTGACCAGAAACTTACCTGGCGTGTGAAAACTTCTCTACTGCACCTGGATCCAAACCAAAGCGTGGTAACACCTCAAACTACCACGAACAACACGCCAGACATGAAGTTTAGGCTTAGCTCGGCCTGATGTCATAGTCCACGCGGTGACCGCGTTCGTCCAGGGGTGCTGGCATGCGTGTCGACGCTCACGAAAGTCTTCTGCGGCGCCTGTTTGGCGTGCTTTCGCTTCCCCGACTGCCGTAGCGCGCTAAACTTTGCCACCATCTTCGTCTCAACTCACTTAACTCCCCTCTGGCGCTCGCCGATGCTGGAGCTCGCCGCAGCGAGCACGGGCACGGTCCGGCAAACCCAACAGTGTGGTGCGCACTGTGCTCATCGCCATCTCCTCCTTCCTGTGCTCGTCTCCGTCTGCCAACAGTTGCCGCGTGAGATGCATCGCCTTCTCCCCCTCTCACTGACGCCGCTCATCGCCGGGCGCCGTGGATAGGTGTCCACCGGCGGAGCCCGAAACCCCCTCGCCGTTTGCCTATAAATGGAGCCGCCCCCACTCTCCTCAAGCACCATCCATCACTCTCACACACCCCACAAGTGCGTAGGAAGCCGTAGCCTGGCCGGGCAGGCCTCGGGTCGCCGTCCCTGAGCTCGAGCTCGCCAGCGATCCCCTCTGGTCGCCGCAGTAGCTCCAGCTCCTCCCAGGCCAGGGCGACCCTTCCAGGGCCTCCGCACCTCTCCGGTGAAGCTGTTCCGGCCCTCTGGAGCCCCTGGAGTTGCCTCTGCTCGCCGTCTTCTCCATCTCCGGCGACCTCCGTGTTCTGCCTCCGCTTGCGAGGTTGATTCTGACGCCGTCCGACCGCCCCTAGCTATGCTACGGGTACGGGCAGGTGCGCCTCAACCCCCTCTTGCCATCCCTCCCTCTCGTTTTGGCCAAGGAGTCCTCGTCGCCGGCGAGAGCTCCGGCTGAGCTGCGACTCCCTCTGTTTCCTTCTCCCCCTCCTCCTAACCTAACTAGCGGGGCCTGCTAGTCAGCCACTCTGTATGCGCATGAAGCGGTACGAGTGGTGGCGCCCCTGGGCTTTACGCCTTCGACGTCACCCCCCAGTCTGTTTATTTTTATTCAAATTCTTTTGAATTTACAGAACACTTCAAACAGCCATAACTCCTCAACCATAAGTCCAAATGAATTGATTCTTTTTGCATCTTCTTCTTTGCAAAGAAATCTAGCAGCTCACCAAATATGAGATTTTTTTTGAGCTGTTTAGAATTTCTGGTGATTTTCAGAAGTGTTCTTGATATTTTCTTTTTGTGTTTAAAATTATTTTCAGAGGGTGAGGCTTGTCTTGAGGATCACCAAAAGGCTTGTGAACCTCATCTGCACTAAGGCAAGCCACAACAACATTTTCATGGTGTCATTTCAATATTTATGATTTTCTTACTTGAATGAAATGATTAATCCATGCATTTAAATAAATATTGTGTTATTTTCTATTCTGTTAAGTGTTTGCTAATGAATATGCTTGATTTACAGAATGTGGAAAATTGTTTAGTTGGTGACGCAAAGCTAGCATCTATTTTTGGTGATGATAGAAATAATTTTTGTTATGCATGTTAGAAATTATTTAAAGTTATGTTCTTGCATAAATGAAATGATAAAAATTTGCTAGAAAATATTCTGTTAAGTACTCGTTTAGTCATTTTACTTGACTTATAGAATGGTTGAACCTCACTTGATTGGTAAAGAAATTAGGATTTTCTTGTGGTAAAATCTTTGTTATTCATATGAGATATTAATCGGAGCTACGTTCTTGCATAAGAAAATAATAAAGCTTGCTGCAAAATATATTAATCAGCAAAGTAATGAGTTGTTGATGTTTATGCTTAGTGTGAATATGGATGACATCGGTCATTTTCGTTATTAAGTGATGCATGTGTAGTTTTGCATTTCATGGCATGTTATGACACCGGTCTGTCACATCCCTAGCTTTACCTTGGCCTTGGTCTAGCTTGGTTGTTTCATCATGTTTAAATTCAAATGAAATTTGAATTGAGGAATTTTCATAAGCCTCAGAAAAACCCCTAAAATAACCAACATTTAAATCTTATCAAATGAGTCCAAGAAAATGTTCCTGTTATTCTGTGAAAATATTGGCATGAGATAAGATTCAAACCAATATTTTTGGAGTCACAGAAATAACTTATTTTGGGCGTTTGATTTAAATCAATAACATATTTGGGTTGGAATTATTTCTGCTATATAAGAAATAATGTTCAAATATTTTTGTAAATTTGCATGTGGCCTTGGAATATCTCTCTGAGCTCACACAAAAATTTACAAAAAGTTTTAAAATGATTTAGTTCTCAAACTAAATCAAAACAAAATAATGTAAAATAAAAATAGGAAAAAACAGAGGCTCACGACCTTACTCGGGCGCCTTTTGGTTTGGCCCAAGACAGCCCAAATTTAATCGCCCTGCTGTCATCTCCCCACCTGCTGTAAGGCAGAGGCGAGGCATGGCGCGCGCCTGAGAGCCCCCCCGGCCACCTCCTGCTTCCACCTGGGAGCCCCGGACCTTCTACCAGCGCCACGGAGACACCCGGAGCCCTTGTTCCCTCTCCCTCACTCGCTGCTCTCTCTCCCCTCCTCTAGATCTCTCCCCCTCTCTTCCCCGAGCATTGCCGTCGCCGCCGCCCGCCATAGCCGTGCCCACCGAGCTCCCCTCGCCTCGCCGGCCCGCCTAGGAGAACCGCAGGGTCGTCTTCATCATCTGCGAGGAGCCACACGACGCCGGACGCCCCGCTCGCTGGCTACCTCGTCTTCTTCCTCCTCTGCCGCCGGAGATCGTCGGCCCGTCTGCTGCCTCCGACGCCTCCCGAGACCATCGACCTGCTCAACGACCTCCCAGTGAGATCCGCTGCATTTCCCCTCTCTTTCCCGCATCTTCCCCGTCCTCTAGCCGTCGCGTTCATCGAGACCGAGAACCACCGCCGCGCGGGCTCGTCGCCGGCGCAACCCGGTGACCTTTGAGTCATGGGCGTGCACCGTTGTGCTTGCCGCGACCCGTAGAGCCCCCCCAACACCTTAGCTCGCTCGTTTGGGAGCAGCAGCGCCGAACCTGACAACACCCGAGCACCGGCCGCCGCGAAGCTCGTCGCCGGTGGCTCTGCAGGACGCCCCAGCTCCATCCACCCCCACCACTGGATGCGTCACTCCGCCAACTCCCCGTAGATGCTCCCTGCGCGCCAAACCGGACCCTGTAGCAAAATTCCGATGCCTCCGCCACAGATTTGGTCGCCGGCGTTCACACGTTGGTGGCAATGACGTGGCACCGTCATTAGGGACTAATTACCAACTTAATTACCCCCTGACCCACTGACGCACGGGCCCCATGCCCTCATTTTAACCACAGTTTATTTCCTAGTTAGTTTAAGTTAATCACAGTGGCCCCACGCGTCGGCGTTGACCTCGCTGACGTGTCTGTTGACCCGGCCCCACCTATCATTGACACTGGACAACCCTGTGTCACTGACGTGTGCCCCCCACACGTCAGGTTTGACCTGGACCGCCCTGTTGACCTGCTGACGCAGGCATGACACAGTGCTGACGTAATTAATCTTTTACTGGATTTATTCTTATACAGGAAATTCCAGAAAATAGTGCTAACTTCTAAAAATCATAGTAATTCAATCGTAGCTCCAAATCAAACAAGTTATATATGAAAAATGATCAGGAAAATCCAATCTATCCATCTATGCTAGTTTCATGCATGTTTAAACAAGTTAACTTTCTGTTTAGTGCAAAACATGATAAATCACTATTTAAGATCACAAATGTGTTTGAACTTTGAACCTTTGGTTCAAAAATCTCAAACCCATCTGGTTGTAGTTGCATTAGCCCAACACACTCATTTTACCATGTCATGATCATACATCATATTGTGCATTGCATTGATTCTGTTTCTTCTCTATTGCCGGTATTTGTCCCCTCTCGATAGACGTGGTTTCAACGATGAGTTCGATGACACCGATGAAGAACTATATTATCTTCGGAAGTGCCAGGCAAGCAAAAACCCCTTGGTCATTCTGATACAATCCCACTCTCTCGCTCCTGCTCTCTTTTACTGCATTAGGACAACAACGATTCAACTGTTACATGTTGCGGTAGTTGAACCCCTTTATCCTCTGCATGACCTGTCATTGCCACAAGAAATAGATGAAACCCACTAGCATGAGTAGGAGTTGTTTGAGCCCTGTTGTGCCTACTCATTCATGCTTGTTTGTCATGCCTGCTACTACTTAGAGTTGAGTCGTCCGATTCATCGGGATGAATCGGAGGTGTGTGAACATGTCCTCTTGTTGAGAGCTAAAGTGTGTGAACATGATTTGGTAAAGGTAGCGGTGAGAGGCCGGTAGGAGTACATGGTGGGTTGTCTCATTGCAGCCGGCCCTCGTGAACTGAGTTACGTGTTTGTGATCCATGAAACAGTTATTACGACACATTGGGTTCCGGTAACTCGGCCCCTCTCGGCTTATTAATCGCCTCGATCTCTGCTCAGGATTTGCAACTAGTTTACGGTGTTTGTAGGATATGTGTTGGGGCCGTGCGTAGCGCTGACCCTAGGGGTGGGCTATGTTGCGGTAGAGACACGAGGCACGGTGTACCGGGACGCCTGTTTGGTGCCTCGGGAACTCTGCTCTCATCGTTTGGGGCCGTGAGCGACACCCCGCCCGGATCTCCTCGCGGATGGAACCCGAATAGGCGATAAACCTGGACTAGAGGCTTGTGTGGTTAGTCAGGTCGTGGCCGACTCCCTCGCCAGGCTTCCGCTTGAAGGTTGTCGAGATACACGATGTGTACATGGTGGTAAGTGGCGAGAGTGTGTGTGAAGAAGTACACCACTGCAGGGTTAATATGATCTATTCGAATAGCCGTGTCCGTGGAAAAGGACTTCTGGGTTGCCTATAACAGTTCATAGACAAGTGAAAGTGGATACTCTAAAACGCGCAAGATAAGTGTGAGTGCTATGGATGGCGCTCTCGTAGGGAGACGGAAGCGGATCCATAGTGGTGTATTGAAATGGTGAATATGTGGACTCGTGTGCGCCACCCCAAAAGAGTTACTTGTAGTCGTAGTTTAGGATAGCCACTGAGTCAAAGCTGGCTTGCTGTAGTTAAACTCCACCACCCCCTTTGTTAATAACGATGCATATGTAGTTAGTTCTGATGTAAGTCTTGCTGAGTACATTTGTACTCATGTTTGCTTATTTTATGTTGTGCAGAGAGACGTCAGTCTTGCTAATAGTTCCGTGTGGACTTCGACGTTTAGCTTGTTACCTCAGCTACGATCTTGTGCCCTCGTCAGGATCCGGTAGATAGTCATGCTTCTCAGCCTTTTTCATTTATAGATGTCTGTACTCAGACATGTTTAGCTTCCGCATGTGCTTGACTTGTATGCTCTGAATGCTGGGTCGAGAGACCCATGTTTGTAATATCTCGCTCCTCGGAGCCTAATGAATAAATATTTTGAGTCGTAGAGTTATGTTGTGATGCCATGTTGTATTTACACATATCGAGCATATTGTGTGTATGATTGAAATGCTTGGTATGTGTGGGATCCGACAACCTAGTTGTTTATCCTTGGCAGCCTCTCATATGGGGAAATGTAGTCTAGTGCTTCTCGAGCGATAGTAGTCCGCCAGCCCGGTTCACCGGAGTCCTCGCTAGCCCAAAGCACTACCGCTCTGGACACTTGACTGGCCGGCATGTGTTTCACTTCGTTCGTGGTTCTGCCCTTCGGGAAATGTCACGCGGTGACATCCGAGTCCTCGCTTAGCCTGCTACAGCCCGGGTTAATGGAGTCCTGTTAGCAGTGCTACAGCCCGGATTCACACGTTGATGACCGACATGCTCGATGTGATTCATGTATGCCTGTCCCCATGGGTTAGTGCCGCTTTGGGTTCACGACTAGCCATGTCGGCCCGGTTCTCTGTCATATGGATGCTAGCGACACTATCATATACGTGAGCCAAAAGGCACAAACGGTCCCGGCCATGGTAAGGCGACACCCGTGGGAATACCGTGCGTGAGGCCGCAAAGTGATATGAGGTGTTACCAGCTAGATCGATGTGACTTGGAATCAGGGTCCTGACAGCTTTGGTATCAGAGCCTGACTGCCTATAGGATTACCAAGCCAAACCGATCGAAGTTGTGTCTAGAAATGCTTTAGTTATGTAAGGGAATTGATTGTGGAAGGGAACGTAAGGCTCTTTTTACTCCTTATACCTCATGTCCTTCTGATTTGAGTCATCCTCTTCTCTTCTATGGGGATTAAGAACTAGGCTTCTCATCTATCTATCAGGATGACGTGTTACTAATCCATAGACATAGAATTGGTAGTTTCAAATCTCAGTTCAGTTTTTACTACTTCCGTATGTTCATAGCTGGTCTCAGAACCTTGATATTGTGATGTTGAGTGGTCATGCCACTATTTTGCAGGATGTCTCAAATCATTTTGAGCATTTACAGCCGTTATGATGTCCGAGTCATCCTAGATTTCTAAATAGTCTGATGCATTTGCAAATTCCTTCTCTCCGTTTCTAATGTTCATCTGGGCTGATTAATAACACAAATTATTTTGTTGAGTTACTCCGCTTCATCGGCATATATGTTTGAGCTATTATTATGAATCTAGGTGTTTTAGGGAGTCACCTAGTAAACTAGCCATGTTTTGTGTTCCCCGTGTGATGATTCTGGCCATTATTCTCGAAAGCATCCTGTGATGCCATTTAATAGTAGGTATTCTATTCCTGGGTTCTTGAACCCGAGATTCACCCTACTTACTTCATGTTGATAGTGTTTGCTTGTTCCTTTAGGTTATTAGTAACCTTTGCATTAGTCCTCGAGGTCCGTGGTATATCCTTCTTCCAAATACCATGAACCAATATGGCAGAAGTTCCTTGCTGAACCGAAGGATCACAATCAGAGTACTCTTGAGGAGTTCTCCATTCATAATTGTGATTCTGTCAGTTCTACCTTTCTGCATGGGTTACCCGGAAGAAACCTGTTGAACTTGATTCGACATACTAACCTATGCATCCACAACTTAGCAAGTTATATGTTCCTCGAGTTGTTCCTCCTTAGTTGTATTCTGACCCTCGTCTGTCAATTGATAGTCAGGAGTAGTCGTGCATTCGTCATCGATGCCTCTTATTCTTGTGGTCTATCAAGCCATTCTATTCTGGAATGACTGGGAGAAACAAACTCCAGTACCTCATCCATTTCCAGGATTGGGTCAAAGCAGTTGTAATCCGCAGATCAAATGCAATCAAGCTTTTGATTCTATTCAATCCTGAAGTATTACCCACTTTATGTCAGGAACGTCAAGAGAATTGCACCTTCTCTTATGAATTCTTGATGCAGTGATACTCCCGCCATCATCGTTCATTCCTCGGTTCCGTGTTGTTGCAACCGGAATGCCGACAAGTGAACCATGATGTGTGAAATTTATACTCCTAGCAACCGTGTTGCTTGGTAGTTCATGGACAATATTCTCATTCTTAGCATGTTGATTATCGAATCATCACCCTAAGGTTGATCGTGCCACCTAGTCCATTTTCCTGGTGCACACTTTGATCGATGAGTTAGGATCTTGTAAAGTCCTCGCTCATTTGATCATATCGTCTTGCCGTGAAAAGCAAGATTGTCCTCGAGCTTAGTAACATATCGGTGGTTCGTGATTTTCCGAATATCTTCTCGGAAGTATTACTGTGCTGTCCCCGATCGTTATGTTGAGCTCGTGATCAAGTTGGTTTTCCTCTAAACCAGCCATTCTCCAAGAATCTATGCCGGATACGCTGAGCTAGTTGGTTAAGCTAAACAACAACTTGGAGAGTTGGAAGATAAAAGCTTACCTGACTTAGTTCATCTCCAAGGGATATCCTGGTGTGTGTGTGTGTGTTGAAGAAAGATGATATCTCCATCATTTGGTCCTCGTGATTAGTTGTTGGATCTATTGCCTTGTCAAAACTTTGACTTGAGTATGGGCCATCGTCAAGTCAAATCAGAACCAAGGATGTTCGTAATGTTGTCTTACTCATGGTTGATCCCTCGAGCATACACCATTACATCTTTTGGTCTGACCAATGCTATCATCGTGTTCACATGATGGTGGAAGTCCAGTGATATGGAAATTCCAATGAGTTGTTGTTGAACCCCATCAGCATCATTTTGTCTCCCCCATGATTCATGCTGAACATCAACCTAGTGTTGAAAATTTTATAAGCAATGCCTTCGTGTTCCGTTCATGAAGCTTATGCTTGGATGGAAGGAGTGACTTCCTCAATTCATGTGCATTTGGTGCAAGATGTCGCCGTGAGTTCGAGAAAGATTGTTTTTGCTTCCTCTGGTACCATCCCAAGTCAGTCATGCATGTGTGAAGTATGCTATGGTTTGACAGGCTCGCAACCTTCATTCCATATGTATCCCTAGCACACCAAGCCACTGATTGATTTGTTCAAGAAAAACAGAGTCTGTTCTAAGGTTAATCCTTTGGAATCCCACACGTGGAGACTTTGATATCATTGTCGATGGTTCCCCACTTGAACTCGGTAGTGTTTCGTTGTAAGACTACCAGGTGACCATGCTTGTCTGGGACATCGTGTTCACATGTATGTAGCAGAACCATCTCATGTTTTGGAGCTTGCTATCATAGTTCACTCCCCAAGAATCTCGCAACGTCATCTCGTCGATTTGTGTTGCAAACCTTCATTTTTCTTTCTAGACTTGATGAGTCTGGAATATCCTGACACCAACCAAATCTGAATCTTAGGCAGATATGATGGTTGGAACATCCCCAACAGTTGCGTCTTGTTCCCAGCTTGCACCGCCATTGTGCATTTCCCATGGGCTGCCTTTCTCAGCAGTTGCTGTCCAAGATAATCTTTAAAAGTGGACTTGTCATGGGTTCCATCCATCTCCGATGAAAAGCAAAATCATCCATTGCGTTGTCTTCAACAAGGTAGTCCACATCATCCATCCTAGTCCAAGTATGTCATTCCTTTGAACTCCGCCAAACGATCGATTGTGATTGCCTTAGGCTGGTATGAAGAGTTTCAATGATCCCCGAGTCAAAAGTAATTCTTTCGCCACTTAAGGGAATATTTCTGCGAGTCACCTTCCTTAAGATGTCTCGTTATGGGATCATGGCAGTTTCTCCTCTCTACTTTGGAACCCTCGTCAATTGTTTCTTCCATCCTTTTTAAGGTGTGTTTTGCCTCTCTCACCAAGAGATGTTCCTACGTCTCCTTCCGTGAGTTGATCCTGTGATCATTAGGATGATCCATCCATGTAGACATGTCTCGCTCTTTTGTCCTCCTGATGGATGAAGATCTCGAAAGCAAAGATGTCAAGATCAACTGGAGTTATCAAATTAACATTTTCGAGAAATGCAATGGATCATGAAGACCGTGCCGGCCGTGTCCCCTCTGTCTTCTTGCCTCACGTCTTGAATCTCGGGACGAGATTCTTGTTTAGTGAGGGTGAGTTGTCACATCCCTAGCTTTACCTTGGCCTTGGTCTAGCTTGGTTGTTGCATCATGTTTAAATTCAAATGAAATTTGAATTGAGGAATTTTCATAAGCCTCAGAAAAACCTCTAAAAATAACCAACATTTAAATCTTATCAAATGAGTCCAAGAAAATGTTCCTGTTATTCTGTGAAAATATTGGCATGAGATAAAATTCAAACCAATATTTTTGGAGTCACAGAAATAACTTATTTTGGGCCTTTGATTTAAATCAATAACGTATTTGGATTGGAATTATTTCTGCTATATAAGAAATAATGTTCAAATATTTTTGTAAATTTGCATGTGGCCTTAGAATATCTCTCTGAGCTCACACAAAAATTTACAGAAAGTTTTAAAATGATTTAGTTCTCAAACTAAATCAAAACAAAATAATGTAAAATAAAAATAGGAAAAGAACAGAGGCTCACTGACCTTACTCGGCGCCTTTTGGTCTGCCCAAAGACAGCCCAGCCCACTTGCCCCGTTGCCAGTCATCTCCCACCTCTGCCAGAAGGCAGAGGCGAGGCATGGCGGGCGCCTGAGAGCCCCCCCCGGCCACCTCCTACTTCCACCTAGGAGCCCTGGACCTTCTACCAGCGCCACGGAGACGCCCGAAGCCCCTGTTCCCTCTCCCTCACTCGCTGCTCTCTCTCCCCATCCTCTGGCTCTCTCCCCCTCTCTTCCCCGAGCATCGCCGTTGCCGCCGCCCGCCATAGCCGTGCCCACCGAGCTCCCCTCGCCTCACCGGCCCGCCCAGGAGAACCGCAGGGTCGTCTTCATCATCTGCGAGGAGCCACGCGACGCCGGACACCCCGCATCGCTGGCTACCTCGTCTTCTTCCTCCTCTGCCGCTGGAGATTGCCGGCGCCCGTCCGTCGTCTCCGACGCCTCCCCGAGACCACTGACCTGCTCAACGACCTCCCAGTGAGATTCGTTGCATTTCCCCTCTCTTTCCCGCATCTTCCCCGTCCTCTAGCCGTCGCGTTCATCGAGACCGAGAACCACCGCCGCTCGGGGTCGTCGCCGGCGCAACCCCGGTGACCTTTGAGTCATGGGCGTGCACTGTTGTGCTTGCCGCGACCCGTAGAGCCCCCCCAACAACTTAGCTCGCTCGTTTGGGAGCAGCAGCGCCGAACCCGACAACACCCGAGCGCCGGCCGCCGCGAATCTCGTCGCCGGTGGCTCTGCAGGCCACCCCAGCTCCATCCACCCCCACCACTAGATGCGTCACTCCGCCAGCTCCCCGTAGACGCTCCCTGCGCGCCAAACCGGACCCTGTAACGAAATTCCGATGCCTCTGCCGCGGATTTGGTCGCCGGTGTTCACACGTCGGTGGCAATGACGTGGCACCGTCATTAGGGACTAATTACCAACTTAATTACCCCCTAACCCGCTGACGCACGGGCCCCACGCCCTTATTTTAACCACAGTTTATTTCCTAGTTAGTTTAATTAATCACAGTGGCCCCACGCGTCGGCGTTGACCTCGCTGACGTGTCTGTTGACCCGGCCCCACATGTCATTGACACTGAACAGCCCTGTGTCACTGACGTGTGGCCCCCACACGTCAGGTTTGACCTGGACCGCCCTGTTGACCCGCTGACGCAGGCATGATGCAGTGCTGACGTAATTAATCTTTTACTGGATTTATTCTCATATAGGAAATTCCAGAAAATAGTGCTAACTTCTAAAAATCATAGTAATTCAACCGTAGCTCCAAATCAAACAAGTTATATATGAAAAATGATCAGAAAAATTTAATCTATCCATCTGTACTAGTTTCATGCATGTTTAAACAAGTTAGATTGCTGTTTAGTGCAAAACATGATAAAGCACTATTTAAGATCACAAATGTGTTTGTACTTTGAATCTTCGGTTCAAAACAGCTCAAACCCATCTGGTTGTAGTTGCATTAGCCCAACACACTCATTTTACCATGTCATGATCATACATCTTATTGGGCATTGCATTGATTGTGTTTCTTCTCTGTTGCCGGTATTTGTCCCCTCTCGATAGACGTGGTTTCGACGATGAGTTCGATGATACCGATGAAGAACTATATTATCTTCGGAAGTGCCAGGCAAGCAAAACCCCCTTGTTCATTCCAATACAATCCCACTCTCTCGCTCCTCCTCTCTTTTACTGCATTAGGACAACAACGATTCAACTGTTACATGTTGCGGTAGTTGAACCCCTTTATCCTCTGCATGACCTGTCATTGCCACAGTAAAAAGATGAAACCCACTAGCATGAGTAGGAGTTGTTTCAGCCCTGTTGTGCCTACTCATTCATGCTTTTTGTCATGCCTGCTACTGCTTAGAGTTGAGTCAGGTCTGATTCATAGAGGATGAATCAGAGGTGTGTGAACATGTCCTACTGTTGAGAGCTAAAGTGTGTGAACACGATTTGGTAAAGGTAGCGGTGAGAGGCCATGTAGGAGTACATGGTGTGTTGTCTCATTTCAGCCGTCCGCAGGAACTGAGTTCTGTGTTTGTGATCCATGAAACAGTTACTACCACACATTGGGTTCCGGTAACTCGGCCCCTCTCGGCTTATTAATCGCCTCGATCTCTGTTCAGGAGTTGCAACTAGTTTCTGGTGTTTGTTGGATATGTGTTGGGGGCCGTGCGTGGCTGACCCTAGGGGTGGGCTATGTTGCAAGAGAGACACGAGGCACGGTGTACCAGACGCCTGCTTTGGTGCCTCAGGAACCCTGCTCTCATTGTTTGGGGCCATGAGCGACACCCCGGCCGGATCTCCTCGCGGATGGAACCCGAATAGGCGATAAACCTGGACTAGAGGCTTGTGTGGTTAGTCAGGTCGTGGCGACTCCCTCGCCAGGCTTCCGCTTGAAGGTTGCCGAGATACACGACGTGTACATGGTGGTAAGTGGCGAGAGCGTGTGTGAAGAAGTACACCCCTGCAGGGTTAATATGATCTATTCGAATAGCTGTGTCCGGGAAAAGGACTTCGGGTTGCCTATAACAGTTTATAGACAAGTGAAAGTGGATACTCTAAAACGCCGCAAGATAAGTGTGAGTGCTATGGATGGCGCTCTCGTAGGGAGACGGAAGCGGATCCATAGTGGTGTATTGAAATGGTGAATATGTGGACTCGTGTGCGCCACCCCAAAAGAGTTACTTGTAGTCGTAGTTTAGGATAGCCGCTGAGTCAAAGCTGGCTTGCTGCAGTTAAACTCCACCACCCCCTTTGTTAATAATGATGCATATGTAGTTAGTTCTGATGTAAGTCTTGTTGAGTACATTTGTACTCACGTTTGCTTATTTTATGTTTTGCAGAGAGACGCTGGCCTCGCTAGTAGTTCCGCGTGGACTTGACGCTTAGCTTGTTACCTCAGCTACGATCTTGTGCCCTCGGCAGATCTCGGTAGATAGTCGGGCTTCTCAGCCTTTTTCATTTATAGATGTCTGTACTCAGACATGTTTAGCTTCCGCATGTGTTTGACTTGTATGCTCTGAATGCTGAGTCGAGAGACCCGTGTTTGTAATATCTCGCTCCTCGGAGCCTAATGAATAAATACTTTGAGTCGTAGATTTATGTTGTGATGCCATGTTGTATTTACACATATCGAGCATATTGTGTGTATGATTGAAATGCTTGGTATGTGTGGGATCCGACAACCTAGTTGTTTATCCTTGGCAGCCTCTCATATGGGGAAATGTAGTCTAGTGCTTCCTGAGCAATAGTAGTCCGCTACAGCCCGGTTCACCGGAGTCCTGCTAGCCCAGCACTACAGCTCTGGACACTTGACTGGCCGGCATGTGTTTCATTCGTTCATGTGTTTGTACCTTCGGGGAAATGTCGCGCGGTGACATCCGGACTCCTGCCTAGCCTGCTACAGCCCGGGTTACCGGAGTCTTGTTAGCCCAGTGCTACAGCCCGGATTCACACGTTGATGACCGACATGCTCGACGTGATTCATGTATGCCTGTCCCCGTGGGTTAGTGCCGCTTTGGGTTCACGACTAGCCATGTCGGCCCGAGTTCTCTGTCATATGGATGCTAGCGATACTATCATATACGTGAGCCAAAAGGCGCAAACGGTCCCGGGCCATGGTAAGGCGATACCTGTGGGAATACCGTGCGTGAGGCCGCAAAGTGATATGAGGTGTTACCGGCTAGATCGATGTGACTTGGAATCGGGATCCTGACACGGTCATTTTCATTTTAAGTTGAACCTGAATATAACACAACTTGAATATACCGTTGACTGGGTCATGGTGCCGCTAAATCAAGTTTCTTTCCCAGTGCAACCACATTTACCTTTGTGGGAAGGCCTTGATTTGGTCCATTGACATTGCCTCTGGTCGGTGCCTCCAACTAGGGAAGGTTACGTCGTGCTTACCCTGGCCTGGTAAGCAGGCATAACCTTGTGTGCTCGTTGTTGAGATTATGGTACCAGGTCCCCGAGTGGGATTGTTTTGGCCATGACGGTGGTCGATGTGTCTTTAGTAGACACGGGGCCACCCAGGACTAGCCCGTTGGGGATTGGGTCGGAGTGGCCGGGAGAGTGTCATGGCAATGGAAGGGTTTTGTCGGAATGTCGTTGGTCCACCCGAATGGGAGTGCGAGGCCGTGGGTTCTGTGGTGTGGGTACAGTGTGCTACCTCTGCAGAGTGTATAATCTATCGATAGCCGAGTCCACGGTCACGAACACCTCGTAGTAAGTCCCACCATGAGTCAACATTTAATAAAATTTTGCACACTAAGCTATGAACTTTGCATTGTTGAGGATGGAAGGAAGGCCATCGAGATATTCGGGACCAGATAATTGGCCGTGGTTGTGACCACCGTTAGGATCACGAGTTACTCTTGTTAAGACCATGTTGGTGGTTTGTTTGTGATCCGAGAATGATCACGATTGGTAAGTTGTCCCGAGGGACGTTCGAGCATGATCACATCATGTTGGACATATAGTGTTGCATTATTAATAATTGGTTAAGTATCATGATATTGTTTGCCATTATGATTATGCCTGTTGTGAGCTTGCAAGTACATTCAATGTACTGACCTGGCGTGTCATGCCAGATTTCAGGAAAGTCTCGTTGGAGAGGAGTGCTGCTCGAGTCTAGATCGTGTCCACATCGATGTCCCGTGATATGGAGCTTCCACTACGACGTTATTCCACTGCCGCGTAGTTGTTCTGATTGAGGCCCCTTTATGTTCACTAAATAATGTACATATTGTTCAGCCGCACCGGGTGTGCCGCTTGGCCTCGATAGTTGTTGTAATATAAACTCTGTTCCCCTAGCATCAATAAAGCGGTTGTTTTCTGTACAAAGATGTTGTGTGTTGCCAGAAGACATGGTCTTTGGGCTGGCAATGCATGGTAAACCGGTCGCTCTGAGCCGGGGTGCCACAAACCTCATGTCTGTCTCAATGCTTTGTGATCTTGATATGGTTGTTGTCTTTGGCAAGTATCGTTGTGTTGTGATCATGGAAGCTGACCATTCCAAAGTCTTCGAAGGCTTTAGGAGAGGAGATCTGTATATTGTTGATTTCTCTACTGGACCACAACCAGCCGTATGCCTACTTGCAAAAGCTTCACAAGGCTGGCTATGGCATCGACGACTTGGTCATGCAGGCATGAGGAATTTGCACACGCTTGCAAAGAAGAAGCATGTCATTGGCATCGAGAATGTCAAATTCCTCAAGGATCACTTATGCGGAGCCTGTGAAGCTGGAAAGATGACCAAGGCCAAACATCTGGCGAAGACTATCATGACTACTACTCGACCATTTGAATTGCTTCATATGGATCTCTTTGGTCCTAACCATTATTATGCAGTGACAAATGATGCATCTCTATATGGCTTTGATATTGTTGATGATTACTCTCGTTGCACATGGGTACATATTGTCACTTACAAACATGAGGTGCAGGAAGTCTTCAAACGATTTTCCTCGAGGGCTTCAACCAACTTTGGGTGTGAAGATCAAGCACATCAGAAGTGATAATGGAACTGAGTTCAAGAATTCTGTTCTTGATGACCATCTTTATGAACTTGGTATTACTCATGAATTATCTGCTCCTTATGCTTCTCAGCAGAATGGTGTCGTGGAGTGCAAGAACAGGACTCTTGTTGAGATGGCTCGCACTATGCTTGATGAGTACAAGACGCCTCGTCACTTCTGGATTGAGGCAATTTATACTGCGTGCCACATCATCAACAGAGTATATTTTCACAAATTCTTCAAGAAGACTGCCTATGAACTCCTCACTGACAAGAAACCCAATGTGAGTTATTTCGTCTTTGGTGCTAAATGTTGGATTAGAGATCCTCATCACAACTCTAAATTTGCACCGAAAGCACACGAAGGTTTTATGCTTGGTTACAGAAAGGACTCGCATACCTACAGAGTCTTCAACAACATTCTTCACAAAGTTATTGAAACTGTAGATGTGCGGTTCGATGAAACTAATGGCTCTCAAAGAGAGCACCTACCTTATGTGATAGATGAACCAACACGTGAGGAAACTATCAAGTTCAAAGCTACTGAGGATGTCATTTCGATCGAAGAATCTGCTGAAGAATTCATTCCAGAACGTGAAGAACATCGAGCTAATGCACTTGAAGAAAATGGTGCTGAAGAAAATGCTGATCAAATTCCTCGACAACAACCAGCTCATCCTCGCGTGGCAAATGAAGTGCAAATTGAGAGAATCATCGATGACATTGAAGCACCAGGTCCTCTCACACGCTCAAGAGCTTCACATTTATGTAACTTTTGTGGGCACTTTGCTTTTGTCTCTATCAGAGAGCCCACTAAGGTAGATGAAGCATTTCTGGAGCCTGAGTGGATTCAAGCTATGCAATAAGAATTACATCAGTTCGAGCTCAACAACGTCTGGGAACTGGTCAAACGTCCAGATCCTCGCAAGCACAATTCATTGGCACAAAGTGGATCTACCACAAAAGGCAAGATGAAAATGGCCTTGTTGTGAGGAATAAGGCACGGCTTGTAGCTCAAGGCTACACACAGGTTGAAGGAATTGATTTCGATGAAACTTTTGCACTTGTTGCTAGACTTGATGCTATTCGCATATTACTTGCTTATGCTAACCAGCATGATATCACTCTATATCAAATGGATGTGAAAAGTGCATTCCTCAATGGTAAGCTTGAGGAAGAAGGATATGTTGCTCAAACCCCAGGTTTTGAAGATCCAAAGCATCCTGACAAAGTCTTCAGACTCAATAAGGCCCTTTATGGCATCAAGCAGGCCCCTCGGGCGTGGTATGATACTTTGAAGGAATTCCTCATGAAGAAAGGCTTCAAACCCGGTTCACTTGACCCTACTCTTTTCACTAAATCCTATGATGGTGAATTGTTTGTGTGCCAAATATATGTTGATGATATTATCTTTGGCTATACTGACCAACGTTATAGTGATGAATTTGCCTATATGGTGAGTGAAAAATATCAAATGTCTATGATGGGAGAATTGCAATTCTTCTTAGGTCTTCCAATTCGTCAACAGCGCAATGGCATATTCATATCTCAGGAGAAATACCTCAAGGACGTATTGAGAAAATTCGGCATGCAAGATTGCAAAGGCGTCAAAATTCCTATGCCCACAAATGGCCATCTATGCACTGATGAAAATGGTATTGACTTTGATCAAAAGGTATACCGCTCCATGATTGGTTCTTTATTGTACTTATGTGCATCTAGGCCAGATATTATGCTTAGTGTTTGCATGTGTGCCCGATTTCAAGCAACACTGAAGGACTCACACCATAAGGCTGTGAAGCATATTCTTCGATATCTAGCTCACACACCAACACTTGGATTATGGTACCCCAAGGGCTCGGCTTTTGATCTCATGGGATATTCAGACTCTGACTATGCTGGTGATCGTGTGAACCTCAAGTCAACATCTAGCACATGTCATTTCCTCGGACGATCTTTGGTCTGTTGGTCCTCGAAGAAACAGAACTGCGTATCACTGTCTACTGCTGAAGCTGAGTACATTGCTGCTGGTTCTTGCTGTGCTCAATTGCTAAGGATGAAGCAAACTCTCAAGGACTACGGCGTCAACGTGAAGAATGTGCCTCTCTTCTGTGACAATGAGAGTGCAATCAAGATTGCTCACAACCTAGTTCAGCACTCGAAGACAGAGCGCATTCAGATTCGTCATCATTTTCTTTGTGATCATTTGTTGAAGGGCGACATTTCTATTGAGCATGTGAAGACTGAAGAATAGCTAGCCGATATCTTCACAAAGCCCTTGGATGAGAAGAGACTTAGCAAGTTGCGGTGTGAGCTAAATATCCTAGAATCTTCGAATGTTCTCTGGAAAGGACACTCATCCTAACACTTATGCAAAATTGATGACTTAGATGTGCAACACATGAAGAAACGTTTTTCTTCAATCAATGAAGACTTAACACTCTAAGTGTGAATAAATTAACGAAGAATTTGATTCTTAGAGCCCTACGACAATTGTACGCGGTGTCTGAAATCATCATTCTTATACGATGGGCCACGCCACCACCAAAAGTTGAATATCTTCAATTTGAGTTTTTCCTCATATATATATATATATATATGAGTTTCTGTCCTCTACAACATTCACTTATTGCTAATTCTTCAAGTTGCTTTCTCTGCTAAGTGAATGTGATCGGACCCTTCCCCCTCTATGCTAAACTCAACCCAATCTATTCACAAATTCTTCACGTGTGCTCTATTTGAAACTGGTTCAAAATCTTCACTGTGTCCTTGTCAGCTGAAGAATCTGCGAACGAAACTTTTAACTTATCTAAATTTTTGGCTTTGCCGCTCAAACCGTTCCGCATTCCACGAAATACTTATCTATTCACCCACGATCTCACACGATCGCCACCTCTCAGTACGTGGGTGACACATGTCAAGCGAATGAGAAGGGTCAGGGGCACGTTCGTCCAATTTCTTTGGGCGAACAGTTTTTCACCGTGGCTATATATACCCCTCCCCTTCCTCACTTCACTTTTACTCCGCTCGATCTCTCTCCCGCTTGAGCTTCTCAAACCCTAGCGCCGCCGCTACTTCATCAACGCTGGTGAGGAAGAGCTTCACTGCCTCGACCTCGTCACCGTCGTACTCGCGCCGGCTGCAGATTTCTTCTCTCCGCGGCCGCCGTAGCTGTCTTCCTCACACTACTAGGGAAAAGCCTAGCAGCAGCGCGGGTTTTGGGCCTCTCAGTAGCGCGGGGACCGGCACTACTAATAAGGTGCTACAGCTAACGATACCAAGAGCTTTGTTGTCCCACGCCATCGCTATACATGAATAGTCAGAAGCGCTCTTTAGAAAAGGGCGCCGATATTATCTGCAGTCATTGTTTACTAGGAAGCGCCATCGGTAAGGCGGCGCCATCGCTAAATTTTCCCCCTCGCTACTACTAGTTTTATTAGTTTTTTCCCTGCATATTTGTTTTTGTATTTGTTTTGTATTTGAATATGCTTTATACAATAATCTTTAGCATATCATACACATACAAATATAATCATAGCATATACATACAGTTAGTCTCATCAAATCATGTCATCATCATAATCATCATCCAACACAAAGTGGTCTCACGTCATCATCTCGAAAATAGCGATACAATTCTCGATTAATGCAAATACATTGTCATCCATCTAAACAATGATATACGCGAGAAGAGCTATCACTTTGAGTACATGAGTTCGTATCCCTCTCTCGCATTAGCGTGAACCTAAACTAACTACTGCCTGTCGCTCGGAAACCGGAAACCGGTACACCTGGGCCTGACACTCCGGCCACTTGTCGTATATATACTCCTGGCATAGCACTTGTCGGATTTCGGGTTCCGGCAGACCCTCTAGGTTCGAACACTTGGCTGTGCGCGGAGATCTCGCCCTCTACCTACCTGCACCTCGCCACCTCGCTAGGATCTAAACTATGAAAGGAACAACACGAGAGACACAGGGTTTATACTGGTTCGGGCCACCATTGTGGTGTAACACCCTACTCCAGTGTGTGGTGTGGTGGATTGCCTCTTGGGCTGATGATGAACAATACAAGGAAGAACAGCCTCGCAAGGGTCTGTTCTTGGCTGGTGCAATGAACTGCTAGGGGGAGTTCAGTCGCTCTCCCTCTCTTCTTGGATCCCCTCTTCTTGGATCCCCCCTCTCTACCTTGTGGGTGGATAGTCCTATTTATAGGCAAAGGCCCTGGGCCTCTTCCCAAATATTGAGCGGGAAGGGCGCCAACAATTGGCCATTTTGAAGGGGAACATCTAGTACACTTATTCTGACTAAAGTTGGTCCTCGCCTGTCAAAGGCTCTGGTGGTGACGCCGGCTTGGGCTCCACGATGACTTCCTTCCTGCCGTTGCGACGGTCTTGGTCTTGTTGCACCGAAATGAATGCCTTTGCTTGATGCTCTCGCCTGCGCTTGCCCCCTTTGCACCAAAGAGGAAAGGAGGACACTGCACGGGCTGGCACCCGCCTGGTGCCCTTGGTCGTCATGGCTTGCGTCATGGGCACCTCGTGAGGTACCCCGCCTTGATTTCTCCGCCTCCTCGCGAGCCAGCCTGAGGAGGCCGTGCCTGAGGAAGCTTCCTGTCGTCCACCTCATGAGGCTTGGCCCCTCGCGAGGGTCTTGAGCTTGTCTTGATGAAGACGGGCCGTCCGGGCCACCCCTTGAGCCACGCCGCAGGCAGGCAAGTCTGGGTACCCTCGTTCCCAGAACGCCGACAGTAGCCCCCGGGCCCAAGGCGTGCCTAGACTTGGCTGAGCAGAGAAGCGAAGGGGCAAGTGCGAAGCGCCGCGGGCCCTAACAGCCTGCGGCCTCAGGCGCCGCATGGTGGTTGATTGGACGTGGGCGGCCTTGTTCCCCCACGCCTCCTTATTTTGCGCCCAGCTAGGCGGACCCGTGGTTGCACACAGTCGTCCCTCTTTTCGCTGCTTCGACCGTCCCCTGCTCTTCCTCCTCTCGAGCTCCAGTCTCCGCTTCCAATCCAATCTCGAATCCTCCCCCCTTCCGTCGCCATGGCTCCGACGAAGAAGGGGAAAGGGAAGAAACCTGTGCCTCCGCCTCGCTCGCCGTAGGCGGCGGCTCCTGCCGTCGATCGGTCGATCATACTCAACCGAGAAGGCTTGGACAAGGTCAGCTCTGCTCTAGCCACTATCTTCAATGAGTGCGGGAGGACGACGGCCTGGCCCGTGTCTCACTTCTCCATCGACAGAATAGTCACCGAGGTCCGGTACTTTGATGACGCCTCGTATGGACTGGTTCCCCCCTTTTCCAATTTCTTCAACGTTGTGCTTTCCCATTACCAGATCCATATGATGCATCTGGGTCCTAAATCCATTACTCTTCTTGCCGTCTTCGCTTTTGTCTGCGTGAGGCAATGATGGGCATCCCTCCTTGATTGCCTTGCTGCGTCACTTCTTCTCTCTGCGCCTCGTCGACCCCACCCAATGCTCGGGGTGCGTGAGCTTCATTGCCGCACCAGAAACAGCGGCTTCAGGGATTGATTTCAGTCTTCCTCAACCCGCGCCTGGGTTCCGCGAGCGGTGGCTATACGTGGATGTCGGGGTGCCCAGCCCCTGCTTTCGGAGCCAACATCTCCAGCTGTCCCCAATTCAGGCTGGGGCCAGGAGACGCTCACGAGCCCCCGGCTCGTCTTCATCTGGCGTCGCTTCGCGTTCCTGAGGGCGCTCGACGTAACAGCGCCCAAGGTGGTGAAGGAGTTCCTGTTATGCCGCATTGCCCCTCTCCAGCGTCACTCCCGCCGGATGTGGACCTTCGGCGGGCGTGAGGATCGCATGAGGCTCCAGGAGGAGGACCTGACGCCTGAAGCACTGAGGAAGGTGCTCTTGGTCTTGACTGGGGACCCTTCCCCCAGCAGCATCCGGCAAGGTGGGGCTTTGCTGTAATTTTGCTCGAATAGGGGCGACTTTGTGAATCAGATGCCCGGCTTCGACGAATGGGGGTTGCGCCCCGCTATCCTCATGGGGCCTCGCGAGAACCCAGTGGTGGTGACTGCCCTTCCAGTCGCCCACGGCAGTCCTTCCTCGAGTGGCAGAGCAGGGAGGCATGGGCCGCTGGAGGCTGAGGGGGCCCCCGCCGGGATAACGACGCCAGCAAAGACTCGAGGGGTAGCTCCCGAGGTCTGCATCGCTGCGGCTGAAGGCATTGAGTCGGTGCCCGCGACGCTCGTGGTTGAGGCCCCTGAGGCCCCAGCTACCCTTCTTGGTGAGGCGACCGGCGGCGTGCATCAGGACGACGCCCCTGACGCTGGTCACCTCGATACTTCTTCCTCATCGCAGGCTGACCCCTGCGCTCAACTCCTGGGCCGCTTCCGCGTGGACTTCGAGGTTCTCCGGAAGATAAGGGAGGCTTTGGGTGACGATTACCCTTGCCGCCTGCTGAAGCGCAGGAAGTATTTCGCCATTGATGAGTAAGCCTTCCCCTTTCCTAGCTCCTGATCCTCCCATTGCTTTGGCTGATCCTTGCTCTGCAGGGCTCTTCCTGTCGAGCTCATGGAGATGGCTGAGGAGCCATCCCCCCAGGCTTCGCCCTCTCCACCGCCTTCGCTCCGAGCTCAAGCAGAGCTCTTGTGGTGAGGCCGGTCGGAGAGGTGAGCCATCCCGTGGCGCATCGCGGCTCTGCGCGCCTCGCGACCCTCCTTCGCGAGCCTTCTCGTGGCATAGCCAGCCTGCCGTGGGCTTCTCGTCTGGTCGTGGATTGCGATTGGCTGAGGTCGGCCCTGCGCTCTTCATTTGGGGATGGGCTGGCTCCAGGCCGGGCTTCTGGCGAGGCGTTCCCGGCCATCGCGAGGGCGCCAGCCCCCAGCACCCTACCCAGAGGGGGAGTGCTGATTCGTGGCCCCCCCCGCTTACTTGGGGTGGATGACGACGCAGAAGACGTGCTCAAGCGCGCCCGGGGGCGTCGCGTTCTTCCCCAAGGGTTTCTCCGGAGGGCGGCTGACGCGGTGAGCCGGCTTGGTGAAGAGCTTGCTGATGAAGACGTGCGCCTTGAGGCTGAGGGCCTGCGCCTGGCTGAAGAGAGGCGCAAGCTGAAGGCGGCTGTTGCCCTTGCGCGCCACCAGCGTGACCTCGACAATAAGGAAGCCGAGGCGTCGCTGACGGCCTCTCGGGAGGCCCGTTCCCGGGTCGTCGAGGAGGCCTGAGAGGCTGACCGGTGGCATGAGGCGGCGGAGGAGCGGGCGCGGGAACTCTAGGCCCGGTGCCATTCCCTGGAGCAGCAGGTGGAGTTGCGTGAGATGGCCCTTGCGTCGATGAAGGTGGCTTCGGTCGACCAGGCAGAGCTCCAGAGGCGTGAGGAGGCGCTGACGCTAGAAGCTGCCAAACGCGCACGCGATCTTGAGCGTCTGGAGACGAGGGAGCGCTTGGTGACGCAGGCGGAGGATGACGTCGCTGCGCGGGAGGCCCGAGTCCTGGAAGAGGTTGGACGCCGGGTGGCGACGGCCCGCTTGAACCTCGAGCGCGAGTTCGAGGAGAGGCTGGGGTTGATCAGGGTCGAGGCTGAAGGCAGGACCGCTGCCCTGAGGGCCAAGCTGGAGGAAGTGACACGGCGGGCCGATGCTTCTCGGGCCGCCCTTGGCGTGGCGCAGGAGGAGCTGACTACCTCTCGTGCCGAGGCGCTTCTTCTCCGTCAACAGGTGGATGAAGCTGAGGCCGTTGCGCGGCAGAACGAGGACGAGATACGCCAGCGGCGGATCCTGGAGCACGAGCATGGCCCTATGCCCTCCATGCTCCGGGAGAGAGCTAACATGGCCTTGGGTAACATCTGCGAGGCTGCCGTTGGCGAGCCTCACGCAGTCAACTATGCTGGCAACCTTCAGTTCTTCACCGACGTGGTGACGCAGCTGGAGGTGCGATCGGTCAGAGCCAACAGGTTGGTGGAGGAGAGGGGCTGCGCCCTTCTCGGGTGCGCCTTTTCTCGTGTCTTCAGCCATCTCTGAAACATGGACCCCAACTTCGACTTTGACGCTGCCATCGCCCCAGTACCCCAGGCCGTCCGGGACGACCTGGCGCACTGGGTGGAAGACAATGTGGATGCCCTCGTCAGGGCCTTCGCTTCTGATAACGACGGCGTGGTCGTAGCTGCTGATGAGGGCGGCGTGGTGAACGGCCCTGACGCCGCTGACGGCAACGTGGAGAGCGATGGCGAGGCCAGCGACGCCAGCGGCGATTCAGGAGGTGCCCCTGAGGATGCATTGGGGGATTTATCTGACTGGCCGCGTGTTGTCCCTACTTTCTTACCCTGCGCAGATAGAGTTCGGGCTTTGCCCTGAAGGTTGTAAGAGCATTTTGGGAGGGGGAGCCCCTCATGTAAAAACTTGCATTCAGCGTACTAGTAGATGCGATATCACCCGTACACTTGCGCCAAGTGGCTGGCTTTGCGACGAGCTGGCTGGCTTGTTTATCTTCGACCCGCGTGGGCCGCGAGATAGCCTGCAGAGGGCTGCGGTGTCCCGAGTGTCTCCTGAACGAGCCCATTGAACCTGTAATAAAAACCTCCTGAGAGGGCGCGGCGACGGCAGTCTGGGCTGCACTCAAGCTAGGCCTGGCCCGGCTCGCGAGGGGCTCACGAGGGGAGGCAACTGAGGCAAAGTGGTAACCAGAACGCGAGAGATTGCTCGAACGAGACTAAACACCCCTTCCCCGAACACACGCAAATCTCGAGCTCAAATCCAACTTAAATCCAATGGGGGTAAACGACAGCCAAGGGGAAAATCAATGAAAGCCGAAATAGGCCGCATCCGACACCTAGTCTAGTCTTGGACGTCTTCTCACCAGCGTGGAGCTAAGTGCTGCCACTGGGCGTGGGAGGGAGCCCAGGGCTGCAGGCTCGCACTTCGAGACTCCGGGGCGTGTACAACCCCACTCATTATTACGTGAGAGTGTCACGGGGTGGCGAGCTTCACAGGCACTGGGCCTTCTTCACAGGTACAGGCCTTGCTTCATATCGCCAGACGAGGGGCCCGCCTTGCGCCACACTATAGTGCCACCGATGATGACCGGAAACCAGGACGCCGCCGATGGGGTAGAGCGGTCGCCAGTGGTTCCCCCGACGACCATGGGTCCTCTGCCAGGGGTAGGCCCTGAGGCACCTCCCCAGTAGAAGGCCTACCTCCTGAGGACGCCTTGCTCCGAACGCCGCGGTGGTGATGCCGGATCTCGGCCCCTGGTGGTGATGCCGGATCTCGGCCTGAAAGTGCGTTATATCGACTAGAGGGGGGTGAATAGGCGATTTTTATGAATTCTTCACTGAGGAATTTGCCGGTGAGGAAATTCCTTAGCGAAGAACTACTTGCAGCGGAATAAGTACTCAGAAGTAAGCATAACAGATTACAAGCATAGTCATCATGATGAAATGAAGACAATCACAGAGTACGTAAAGCGTAATCACGGGATAACACAGGATGAAGACAAACAGATCAAGAAATTGAGCTGAGGAAATTGAGAAAGTCTTCACCAAAGTCTTCATACAGATATGAACAAATACTCAACACATAATGAGGAAATGAAAGGGTTGAGGAAATAGAACCAGATTAGGTTGGTGAAGACAATGATTTGGTAGACCAGTTCAAGCTGCTGTCTCGGTTGTACGTCTGGTTGGAGCGGTGAGTATTTAAACTCGAGGACACACAGTCCGGACACCCGATCCATCGAGCACGCAGCTCAGACACCAAGTCCTCACCGTATTCTCCTTGAACTAAGGTCACACAGACCTCGCCCAATCACTCGTGGTAAGTCTTCAGCGACTTCCAAACCTTCACAGACTTGGTCACCAGCGATCCACAATTCCTCTTGGATGCTCTAGACCTCGACGCCTAACCGTCTGGAAGAAGCATGATCTTCAAAGGTAACAAGCGTCGGATCCACGCAGGATCAATTTCTTCAGTGATGCTCAATCACTTTGGGTTTGTTTGGGTTTTGTTTTTTGGGTTTTTCCTCACTTGATGATTTTCGCTCAAAGTCCTCAGAGGATGGGATGCTCTTAAATGACAAGTGTCAAGTTCTCTCGGAGCAGCCAACCAGCTAGTGGTTGTAGGGCGCGGCTATTTATAGCCTAGGGAGCAGCCCGACATGATAAGACATAAATGCCCTTCAATGATATGACCGTTAGGTGGATAAGATATTTTGGGACAGGTGGCCAAGAAAGACAAAGAACGGTCGGAAATTTGACTCTCAAATTCCTCAGGGCTATCATGTTCCTCATCGTAGGCAATTCGCCTTTGGCGAATTCCTAAATCCTCGATCGAGAACAAATTCCTCAAATGACTGTAAGAGCTTCGCTCTCTGCCATCAAGAAATTGACTGAATCGTATGAGATTTCCAAAGGCTTCACTCAAGGGATTGGTAGGTGTAGGATTTTGAGTTGAGCATCACATGGAAATTTTTCCTTAGTATTTCCTCGACCCCTTTAACAAAGACGGTGTTTCCTATGACTCAAGAAAGAGAAAATGAAACTACGAAAACAAAAGTCTTCACGCTTCATGTTCCTCAAATGAATACCAAGTCTTCAAGGTCACACCAATTTCTTCACTTTCAAAGTCTTGAGAAAGTCTTGAGAATATCAAAGTCTTGGATGAAGAACTTCATTTTTAGGGGTCGACTTTCTCTTGTAAATATCAAACTCCTCATAGACTTATAGACCTGTGTACACTCACAACGCATTAGTTACTTAACCTGTAAGTCTTCAATACACCAAAATCACTAAGGGGCACTAGATGCACTTACAATCTCCCCTTTTGGTGATTGATGACAATATGGGTTAAGTTTTCAACAGGGATAAACATATGAATTGTAAATACTGATAATGAGGAATTTGATTGCAAGATATAGTAGAACTCCCCCTGAAGATGTGCATAGTGAGGAATTTGCTTTTGAGGCAATGCACATTTGAAGAATTGAATCATGGAGATCTCCCCTATATCTTGTAATTCATACGCATTTGACATATAATATGAAGAATTTGAAATGCATGATGAAATATGGTGCTTGATGAAATTCAGCATGAGGAATCATAGCACATAAAGTATCGAGCACAAGTAGATTTGCTATGAAGCATAGTGCAAAATCATAATGCATCAAAAGTATCAAAGCACCATAGGGTTTAAGATTACAACTCGATCCAATAAAAGTTTCGTAAGAACGAGAGTTGTAACTTAACAAAAAACTGTATATAGGCAATAAACTAGACCCGCTTGAAGACTAACTCAAATTTCTCCCCTTTGTCATCGAATGACCAAAAGGATCGAAACTGAGGACTAACGCTCTTGAGGAAATCAAGTTGAAGACGGAGCGCCAGCATTGTCGGGGTTGTTCGTTGAAGTAGGACCAGCAGCAGTGTCTTCCAAGTCTTCATTTTCATCAGTATCGCGCGATGAAGAATAGGAGCTGGCCACCAAGGAAGGAACTTTGACTTTCTTGAATTTCTTCGGAGGAGGTGCAGACCAGTCAAATTCTTCCTTGAGACCCATTGAAGTCAGTTCTTCTCCACTATAGACATGTGAAAGAACAGCCCAGTGCGCTTGAAGGTTTCATGAAGGTAGTAGTGGTTTTTCTTCTTTGCATTGTGTGTTGAGGTCATGTTGTAAAGAAGAGTACCAAACTGACGTTTGACCCACTTATGATTGCGATCAACCTTCTGATGAAGACTGAGGAGTAATTCACGATCAGTCATCACCCTGGGTGCAGTTCCTTGAGGATTTTGCTTGACTGAGGTATTTGCGGCTGAGTCATGTGTGGCAGAGTCATCATTGGTGGAGTAGGATGCTGCTTTGCGAAAATGTCCATCCAATGGACGAATGCCTTCATCTATCACAGCAGTAGCCTTGCCCTTTTCATCAGCTGAGGTAACTGTCCGTTTGAGAACTTCAATCGGGGGCAGGTAGTTGCAGTGGTTCAAAGTATCAGCTTTGTAATCGAGTGAAGACCTTGACCGATGAATCTCATAATCCAAGGCGCATAAGGCTTGACTCAAATGGTGACATAGCAATGTTAGCAGAGTCCTCATGAAGAAATCATGGAAATTGACGGGAACGCCATGGATGATATTGAAAAGCATATTCTTCATGATGCCAACGACTTCTTCATCGCTCGAAGTCGTGGCCTTTGATAGGAATCATAGTCTTCGCCGTAATCCGATAGACCGTCCGAGGCACATATAATAATTCCTTGACGAGGAATTTGGTTCTTGGTTCCTGCCTTGGCTTCAAAGGCTTCATCAGCACTTGCATATAGTGATTTGAAAGTTCTTTTTCTTCATAGATACGACGTGCACCATCAAGTGGAGGACTGAGTGGTAGGGCACGAAGCAATTCAGTTGCTAGTGCCTTGTAGTGAGTATTTTCGGTCATCCAATCTAAGACCCATGAGTTCACGTCTTGGCGTCTCCGGTGATATGCAGGGTTGCATAGAACTGAAGAATTAGCTCTTCATTCCAGTCCACAAATATCGGTCACGAGAAGTTTAGAAGTCTGCGTCGTGAAGAACACCGAGGGCGGCTCAAAGCTCGCAGCGACTCCATATCCACATGAGGAATATGAGCATGATCAAGATTTTATCCTTGTTGAAGAGCACCGAGGAATAGAAGTTGGCTTGGCTGGCAGTCCGTAAGCGCCTCTTCCTAATGCGAGCGTAATCATAAGGATTATATTGATGAAGAACACGTGCTCGGCAAAGAAATCTTCAGCCTTGAACTTTGCTTGGTTGAGAACGGATTCTTTTGCTTGGGCAGAGGGGTGTCGATGAGTTGCATCACCACCTCGGGAATCACAAGTTTAGTTTCTTCACTGAGGAATTTCTTGCTCCTCAACTTGTGCGGTCGAGGATTAGCAAAGAAGAATAGTTTCATCAAAGCACTAGTGGCTGGAATTTCTTCATGCACGTAACCAGTGGGTTGATTTTCTTCAGTCTATTTGGATTTGTTTGTGCAGGGGACTGAGGAATCTGTTGGAGCGGGGTGAAGAGAGGAGTATTGGGATGCTGACTTTCCCAAAAGTCATCATTGATAACTGGTGTGGTGCATCCAATATCCACATCGTCATCTTCAATTTCCTCAGCACCAGCCTGAGGAATTTCATAGTCTGATGAGGGAATAACTGGGGTTGAAGGGATGGCATCCACTTCAATTTCTTCATCAAGTTGCTCGACGGGCAAAGCAGATCGATGTTCTTCATCGGATCCGATTGGGATCTCATAGTCTTCTCCAAAAGGAACAACTTCCTTTGATGGTATGGAGGAAATTGGAACAGCATCAATTGGAGTTTGAATGAGCTGGTCATTGGCTTCATTTTCTTCACACCGAAGAATCACGTAGCTGATGCTTTCCTTTTCTTCACGGCAGCTCGTTACGCAGCCTTGGTTTTCTTCACATCAAAAGCAGATGGAAGAATTGGAGTTGGAGTTGGCGCAGGAGGAGCCGAGGAATTTGGTTCGATGTCTTCAGGGGGTAATCATTGCGGTTCCCCTATCTTGAGTACAATTTCTTCAGCGCACCACTAGTGGGTGCCACGGCAATTTCTTCGGCGGCTGGAATGGGGTCATCAGCCTCGAATCAACGTTTTCATCGGCAGTTGAACGTCGCCAGTGATCTTGGCATTTTCTTCAAGAGGGCTGCCGAGGCTACTGACTGAGGAATTTCATGTTGCATTGGGACAGCAACATTTGTGAGATTCTTCGTTAGGTTGATTGAATCGACCTTGGCTCCTTGCCAATCAAAGCATTGTATGAGTCGAAGTTTTGCTGAGGTTTTGAATTTCAGTCTGGACCTGGAGAAGCTCCTCAGGTGTCATCTTGACAACGTTTTTCTTCAGGAACTTCTCCTTCCTATATTGAGCCTTTTTTATTTCCCTCGCCTTTTCATACTTCCATTTTTCTTCAGCTATGAAGTGAGTCAACATATGACTTTGTCCAGGTGTCAAATGAAGGTCGAGCAGAGGGGTATTGGGATCATTGTGCGAGAGATCAATAAAGTCGAGGACTTTCTTGGGTCCAATAGCGATGCACAGATGTACCTTTGGCTCTAGCGGCCCTTACTTGACGGTCTCTCGATGATTTCCATGAGTTCTTCATCGGATGCCTCATCATTAGATGGCACATGGAATGCAACCATTTTCTTCGTTGGGCTAGGCCGAGGACCTCGTCCCAAATTGTTGCTTTGGTCTTCAAATTTGAGTCGGACCAGTTGAAGAAACGGGAGCTGCTGAGGAACTTGCAGAGACGCCTGAGGCAATTGAAAAGCCAGCAGTCCTTTGACATGTAGCTAGGTGCACAGGAACTGAAGGTTTTGACGGAGCAGTTGAGGACTTTGGTAGAGCAGCAGCAGTTTGAGGAATTTGCTTGGAAGGTCTTTGGCGAGGAACTTGGCCGTGAGGGCGCAGATGATGAAGCACTTGGCTTATGAGCAGGCTTCTTTTGCATTGATTTCCTCGGTTTGACTGAGACCTCTGTGGCGATGGCAGTGCGAGAATCCTCATTGAATTTCTTCACTGCCTCCTTTGCTTGCTTTGCCAATTTTGCTTGGCGTTTAGCCCATTCCTCGTGAAAGTCCTCACCTCGTTTGATGCTTGTGGGATCAGCTATTTGGCCAGTGCCAAAGGAGGTCTTGGGCATGGAGGATTAAGAGCGAATTTCTTCATGTACTTAGGAGTTACATATCTATATTCCCTCCATTCCCGTGCCCATCTCCGCTCAATCTTACGAATACGCACCTTGCGTTGATTTTTGCTTTCTTCATCGGTGTGCGATAGTCGGCATATATATCCTCGGGGATTTCAAACGCAGATCATAACCTCGTGTTTCTTTCCTCCCTTCGTGGCTTCTTACCATCCGCCATTTTCTTGATTGAGGAAATTGAACAATTGAGTTATCTGAAGAAGTGTGCAGTTTTTCTTCGAGGAACGCCGCAAATGAGTTAAGTTGATGAGAACCTAGGGATTCAAAGAATGGACATTTGTACCTGTGAACAGAGTATAGGTGCGAGGAATTTGGAGAGGTCATATGCGTTCTCAGAAGGTTTTTTTTTAAATTTTTTTGAGGATTTGACCAGATGAGCCTTGAAGAGTTTTACTAAGCATTCTTTGTCTTAGGTTCCAGAGTTGTATAGATCGAGGATCCACACAATTGAGGAATCTCGAAGAAAATCATAGCTTAGAGAAACGAGTCAAGAGATTTGAGGTGTTCATATGTGTGAAGATTTGAGGAATAAACACCTTTGAAGAATTTGAAGAAAATTTGAGAATCAAAGAGAGTAATAAAAGTAACTTTTAATTACCCGAAGTGAAGAACACGACGAACTGAGAAGAACAGTTGGGAAGTTCGTCCGTTCAGATCTTCCACGCCCTAACTTGGCGGAGGAAGACAGCTACGGCGACGGCGGAGTGAAGATTTCGGTCGGCGCGAAAGTACGCCGGGCGACGAGGTCAAGGCAAAGTGAAGCTTTTCCTCACCGGGCGATTTATGGAGAAGCGGCGACGCTTAGGGTTTGAGGAACTCGAGCAGAGAGAGAGGTCGAGCAGAGTAAAAGAGTGAGGAAGGGAGAGGGATATTTATAGACGCGGTGAAAAATGGGTCGCCTCAAGATTTAGGACGAACATGCCCTGACCATTTCCTTCTCACGACATGTGTCACCCACGTCTTGTGTAGTGGAGATCGTGTCTGATCGTGGGTGAATAAAGTAATGCATCGTGGGATGCGGAACGGTTTGAGCGGCAAAAGCGAAGGTTTGGATAAGATTCGTTTTAAAGTTCCGTTCATAATTTCTTCAAATTGTCAAGGACACAGTGAAGATTTTGAACGAGTTTCAAAGTAGAACGCACATGAAGAATTTGTGAATGGATTGGGTTGAGTATAGCATAGAGGGGGAAGGGTTCGATCACATTCACTTAGCATAAAAAGCGACTTGAGGAAATAGCCATAAGTGAATGCCGTAGAGGACATAAACCCATATATATATATAGCCAATGAAGAAAGACGACGGAAATAGTGAAGATTTTGCAAAGTTGAAGAATTTAAAAAAACTGAAGAATTTCAATACTGAGGAAAAACTCAAATTGAAGATTTCAACTTTGGTGGTGGCGTGACCCACCATATAAGAATGATGATTTCAGACACCACGTACAATTGTCGTAGGGTTCTGAGAATCAATTTCTTCATTAATTTCTTCACACTTAGAGTGTTATTCTTCATTGATTGAAGAAAAACGTTTCTTCATGTGTTGCACATCTAAGTCATCAATTTTGCATAAGTGTTAGGATGTGTGTCCTTTTCAAAGAACATTCAAGATTCTAAGATATTTAGCTCACACCGCAACTTGCTAAATTTCTTCTCATCCAAGGGCTTAGTGAAGATATCAGCTAGCTTTTCTTCAGTCTTCACGTGCTCGATGGAGATGTCGCCCTTCAACACATGATCACGAAGAAAATGATGACGAATTTGAATGTGCTTTGTCTTCGAGTGCTGAATTGGGTTGTGAGCAATCTTGATGGCACTCTCATTGTCACAATAGAGAGGCACATTCTTCACGTTGATGCCGTAGTCCTTGAGGGTTTGCTTTATCCATAGCAATTGAGCACAACACGAGCCAGCAGCAATGTATTCAGCTTCCGCAGATGAAGCGGTGATCTGTGATTCTGCTTTCTTCGAGGACCAACGGACCAAAAGATCGTCCGAGGAAATGACAAGTACCAGATGTTGACTTGCGGTCCACACGATCACCAAAGCATAGTCGAGTCAGAATATCCAATGAGATCAAAAGTAGAGCCCTTGGGGTACCATAATCCTAGTGTTGGTGTGTGAGCTAGATATCGAAGAATATGCTTCATGACCTTATGGTGTGATTCCTTGATGTAGCTTGAAATCGGGCACACATGCAAACACTAAGCATTATATCTGGCCTAGATGCACATAAGTACAATAAGGAACCAATCATGGAGCAAAGATACCTTGTGATCGAAGTCAATACCATTTTCATCGGTGCATAGATGGCCATTTGTGGGCATAGGAATTTTGACACCTTTGCGGTCTTGCATGCCGAATTTCTTGAGGACATCTTTGAGGTATTTCTCCTGAGATATGAATATGCCATTGTGTTGTTGGCGAATTTGAAGACCTAAGAAGAATTTCAACTCTCCCATCATAGACATTTGATATTCTTCACTCATCATGTAGGCAAATTCATCACTATAGCGTTGGTCAAGACAGCCAAAGATAATATCATCAACATATATTTGGCACACAAAAGTTCACCATCATAAGATTTAGTAAAGAGAGTAGGATCGAGTGAACCAGGTGTGAAGCCATTCTTCACGAAGAATTCCTTCAATGTATCATACCACGCTTGAGGGGCTTGCTTGAGGCCATAGAGGGCCTTGTTGAGTCTGAAGACTTTGTCGATTCTTTGGATCTTCAAAACCTGGGGTTGAGCAACATATACTTCTTCCTCAAGCTTACCATTGAGGAATGCACTTTTCACATCCATTTGATATAAAGTGATATTGTGATGGTTAGCATAGGCGAGTAATATGCGAATAGACTCAAGTCTAGCGGCAGTGCAAAAGTTTCATCAAGTCAATTCCTTCAACTGCGTGTAGCCTTGAGCTACTAGTCGTGCCTTATTCCTCACCACAAGACCATTTTCATCTTGCTTGTTGCGATAGATCCACTTTGTGCCAATGATATTATGCTTGCGAGGATCCGGACGCTTGACCAGTTCCCGGACATTGTTGAGCTCGAATCGATGTAATTCTTCTTGCATGGCCTGAATCCACTCCGGCTCGTAAATGCTTCATCTACCTTAGAGGGCTCTGTGATAGAGACAAAAGCATAGTGCCCACAAAAGTTAGATAAATGTGAAGCTTTTGAGCGTGTGAGAGGACCTCCGGCGCTTCAATGTCATCGATGATCTTGTCAACTTGCACTTCTTTTGCAATGCGAGGATGAGCTGGTTGTCGCCGAGGAATTTGATCATTTTCCTCAGCACCATTTTCTTCCAGCATTATCTTCAGTGCATCAGCTCGACGTTCTTCATGTATGGGAATGAATTCTTCAGCAGTTTCTTGAGAGGGAATGACATCCTCGGTTGCCTTGAACCTGATAGAATCCTCGTGTCGGGTTCGTCTAACACAGAAGGTAGGTGCTCTCTTTGCGAGCCATTACTTTCATCGAATCAAGACATCTACAGTTTCAACAACCTTGTGAAGGGCGATGTTGAAGACTTTGTAGGTGTGCGAGTCCTTTCCGTAACCAAGCATAAAACCTTCATGTGCTTTCGGTGCAAATTTAGAGTTGTGGTGAGGATCTCTAATCCAGCATTTAGCAATCAAGACTTTGAAATAACTTACATTGGGTTTCTTGTCCGTGAGGAGTTCATAGGCAGTCTTTTGAAGAATTTGTGAAGATATACTCTGTTGATGATGTGGCACGCGGTGTCAATTGCTTCAATCCAGAAGCGACTAGGCGTTTTGTATTCATCAAGCATAGTGCGAGCCATCTCAACAAGAGTTCTTTTCTTGCGCTCCACGACGCCATTTCTTTGAGGAGTATAAGGAGCAGATAACTCATGAGTGATACCAAGTTCATCAAGATAGTCATCAAGACCGGAATTCTTGAACTTCGGTTCCATTGTCACTCCCCGATGTGCTTGATCTTCACACCAAAGTTGGTTGAAGCCCTCGAGGAAAATCGCTTGAAGATTTCCTGCACTTGATTTTTGTAAGTAACAATGTGTACCCATGTGTAACGAGAGTAATCATCAACAATTACAAAGCCATATAGTGATGCTTCATTAACGACAATTTGAATAATGATTGGGACCAAAGAGGTCCATGTGAAGCAATTCAAGGGACGAGTAGTGGTCATGATAGTCTTATTTGGATGCTTGGCCTTGGTCATTTTTCCAGCTTCACAGTTCGCATAGGTGATCCTTGAGGAATTTGACATTCTCAATGCCAATGACATGCTTCTTCTTCGCAAGCGTGCAGTAAATTCCTCATGCCTGTGTGACCAAGTCGTCGATGCCATAGCCAGCCTTCTGAAGCTTTTGCAAGTAGACACACGGCTGGTTGTGGTCCTGTGGAAAAATCAACAATATACAAGTCTCCTCTCCTAAAGCCTTCGAAGACTTTGGAATTGTCAGCTTCCATAATCACAACACACCGATACTTGCCAAAGATAACAACCATATCAAGATCACAAAGCATTGAGACAGACATGAGGTTATATCCTAAAGACTCAACAAGCATGACTTTGTCCATGTGCATGTCCTTAGAGATAGCAACCTTACCAAGTCCCAATACACGACTTTTGCCTTTGTCAAAGAAAGATGATATGCTTCAGATGTGACGGTGATAAGGTAGCATCCATCAATAGATTCTTGTCACCGGTCATGTGATTTGTACATCCACTATCGAGAACCCACTCGGTGGCTTTGGGTTGATCATCCTGCAGATGAATTAGTACAACTTACGATCTCATATACTTCATCAGTGAAGAATATGATATCAAGTTCATCAAATGAATTTCATCAGTCAGTATTCAGATAAGAAGTATGAGGACGTGTGAAATGAAAGTTCATTTCATCATGATTAGCCTGCGTCCTTTCAGGCATTTTGTCGTGCCCCAAAGAAATTCTTGAGACGCTTAGGCACGTGCGAGACCTGACCCTGCAGAAGAGATTAGTTCTTTTCTTCACCACCCACATCTTAAGGGGTGGCAAAGAGTTCATCATTCTCATGAAAGCACCATACGAGAATGGTGGCATAGAGGCCAAACCATTTCGTTTCACATAAGAGGGGTTAGGGTAAGCATATCAATAAGCGCACAAATTCTTGAGGACTTATGAACATATTGGTTTGAAGAATAATGCACATATTCATAGCCCTTAGCTCTACCTGCGAAACAGAGTTGTTAGCACGATGATAATCATATGAGGACTTTGATCCTTTTGAGGAATTTGATCCACGTGAGGAATTTGGTCCGTATGAGGACTTGGATCCATATGAAGAATTTGGTCCATATGAAGAATTTGATCTGGGGTTCCTATTCTTCACTTTGGTGGTGTCATGAGGACATTCACCGAAGACTTTCAAGGCACTTCTTGGGAACCTAGATTTTCTTCATCGGGAACCGTTCCTGCGATTAGTGCCAACATATCTAGCAAATACTTCACCATTCTGATTTTTGAACAGTTTATAGTTGGAGTCAAATGACTCATCAGCAGAATGAGGAAATTCACACGTATAACCAGATAAGGTAGATGGATCAACTGGAGGTCCCTTTGCAGCAACCCATGAGGTTTTCAATACGTTCCATCAGCATTGAGTTTCCTCTCAAAGGCAATGCCCTCTTTCCTAGGGTTCCTATTGAGGATCTTCCTTTTAAGCACATCACACAGAGTCTGATGCCCTTTGAGGCTTTTGTACATGCCTGTCATGTACAATTCCTTCAGTCCTGCATCGTCAGTGATACTAGCAATGTCCTCAGATGAGGAATTAGTGATAGCAGAGGCAGGTGAAGAATTTGTAACAGTTGAAGCATTTGAACATTCAGGTGAAGAATTAGCGCTTTCATGTTCAATGCACTTTAAGCATGGAGGAACAAATTCTTCTTGAGAAGCGCTGATTTGTTGAGCAAGTAATGAATCGCGCTCCTTCGAAGATCTTCATAACTCACTCTTAGCTTCTCAAGATCTTGCTTTCTTTGAAGAAATTCATAAGAAAGTTTCTCATGATCAGATAAGAGAGTGTTATGATGACCTTGAAGGTTGTCAAGCCTAGACTGAAGTCTCTGAAGATTTTCAGTTAGGGCTTGAGTGCGATCCATTTCTTCACCTAACATATCATCACTCTTATCTAGCATGTTTTGAACCTTCTCAAAAGCCCTTTGTTGTTTTATAGCAATCTTAGCAAGTTTAGAGTAGCTGGGCTTGAGATCCTCATCGATTCATTTTCACTAGATTCAGAGGAGGTGAAATTTAGTACCTTAGCACCTTTTGCCATGAAGCAATAGGTGGGAGCGTAGTCATCATCATCCTCATCGGGCTTGTCGGCGGAGTCAGTTTCTTGATGTTGAAGATGGACTTGCTAACAAAAGCAAGAGTAAGAGCCAGACTAGCCACACCAGATTCGGATTCTTGAGACTCCTCCTCTTCCTCATTTTCCTCGATTCAGCTTGAGTCCATTTCCTTGCCAATGAATGCCCGAGCCTTTCTCGAGCTGCTCTTCTTGTGAGAAGAAGGTTTTGAGGATTTTGATGATGAAGATTTTGATGATTTCTTTTCTTTTTCACGTCATCGTAAGCTGTAATCCTTGTGTTTCTTCTTTCTTAATTTCTTTTCCCAATCGAGGACAATCTTGGATATAGTGACCAGGTTTCTTGCATTTGTGACAAAGTCTTCTCTTATAGTCACTAGATGAGGAATCACTGCTTCTTGAGGATTTTCCAAAGCGACCACGTCTTGAGAATTTCTGGAATTTCTTCACGAGCAGTGCTAGCTCCTGGCCAAATTCTTCAGGATCTCCTAGGCTACTACTATAGTCTTCACTCTCAGATTCGGACACAACCTTGGCCTTGAGGCACGTGTTTTTCCATAGCCGTAACCATAGAGATCTCTCTTTCAGCAAAATTTGGAACTCGTGAGTATTTAGCCTTTCAAGGATATCAGCAGGATCAAGAGACTTGTAGTCAGCTCGTTCTTGTATCATCAGGTGCGGAGTATCAAATGAGGAATCAAGCGATCTTAGCAATTTCTTCACCACCTCATGGTCGGTGATGTCAAGGGCACCCAAAGTGCTTGAAGCTCATTTGAGATGTCGATGAGGCGATCGAAGGTTTGTTGAACATTTTCGTTTCGAGTCTTTTGAAGCGGTTGAAGAGATTCGAAGAACATCAACTCGAGAGTCACGCTTGAGTAGAAACACCTTCATTTACTTTGGACAGCTTTGTCCCGTATGAGTTTGGCAGATTCCAAAGCACTCACTCTTCCATATTGACCTTTGCTCGATGGCCACATATGATATTCTTCGCTTGAGAATCGAGTTGCTTGAATCTCTTCACATCGCATCATTCGGAGAAAGTGTGACCGAGGAAACACCTTTTGTCACAACATACCGTATATCGTTGTCAATTGCTTCAAGATGCATTCGCATTTTGTTCTTCCAAGAGGGGTAGTCCGTCCCATCGAAGGTAGGACACCTGCTGAGACCTTGATCATACTGCGGTCGACATAACTAAAACTCCGGTGGTTAAACCAAAATCACACAGAACAAGGGAGTACCTCGCTCTGATACCAATTGAAAGTGCGTTATATCGACTAGAGGGGGGGGTGAATAGGCGATTTTATGAATTCTTCATTGAGGAATTTGCTGTGAGGAAATTCCTTAGCGAAGAACTACTTGCTGGAATAAGTACTTAGAAGTAAGCATAACAGATTACAAGCATAGTCATCATGATGAAATGAAGACAATCACAGAGTCTGTAAAGCGTAATCACAGGATAACACAGGATGAAGACAAACAGATCAAGAAATTGAGCCGAGGAAATTGAGAAAGTCTTCACCAAAGTCTTGAGACATAGATATGAACAAATACTCAACACAAGAATGAGGAAATGAAAGGGTTGAGGAAATAGAACCAGTTAGGTTGGTGAAGACAATGATTTGGTAGACCAGTTCAAGCTGCTGTCTGGGTTAATACGTCCGGTTGGAGCGGCTGAGTATTTAAACTCGAGGACACACAGTCCCGGACACCCGACATCGAAAGCACGCAGCTCGGGACACCAAGTCCTCACCGTATTCTCCTTGAACTAAGGTCACACAGACCTCGTCCAATCACTCGTGGTAAGTCTTGAGCGACTTCCAAACCTTCATGACTTGGTCACTCGGCGATCCACAATTCCTCTTGGATGCTCTAGACCCTGACGCCTAACCGTCTGGAAGAAGCACAGTATTCAAAGGTAACAAGCGTCGGATCCACGCAGGATCAATTTCTTCAATGATGCTCAATCACTTTGGGTTTGTTTGGGTTTTGTTTTTTGGGTTTTTCCTCACTTGATGATTTTTGCTCAAAGTCCTCAGAGGATGGGATGCTCTTAAATGACAAGTGTCAAGTTCTCTCGAGCAGCCAACCAGCTAGTGGTTGTAGGGCGGCTATTTATAGCCTAGGGAGCAGCCCGACATGATAAGACATAAATGCCCTTCAATGATATGACCGTTAGGTGGATAAGATATTTTGGGACAGTCAAGAAGACAAAGAACGGTCGGAAATTTGACTCTCAAATTCCTCGGGGCTATCATGTTCCTCATGGTAGGCAATTCAGACCTTTGGCGAATTCCTAACTCCTCGATCCAGAACAAATTCCTCGTGACTGGAAGAGCTTCGTCTACATCCTTTGAAGAAATTGACTGAACTGTATGAGATTTCTAATGGCTTCACTCGAAGGGATTGGTAGGTGTAGGATTTTGAGTTGAGGATCACATGGAAATTTTTCCTTAGTATTTCCTCGACCCCTTTAACAGTACAGTGTTTCCTATGACTCAAGAAAGAGAAAATGAAACTACGAAAACAAAAGTCTTCACGCTCCTTGTTCCTCAAATGAATACCAAGTCTTCAAGGTCACACCAATTTCTTCACTTTCAAAGTCTTCAGAAAGTCTTCGTAATATCAAAGTCTTGGATGAAGAACTTCATTTTTAGGGTCGACTTTCTCTCAGAATATCAAACTCCTCATAGACTTATAGACCTGTACACTCACAAACGCATTAGTTACTTAACCTATAAGTCTTCAATACACCAAAATCACTAAGGGGCACTAGATGCACTTACACGGCCCATCTCCCGCAGCCCCCGGCGCCCTCCTCCTGAGGGGTAGGAAACTGCGGGAGTGGGGCAGCCGCCCGCTGTGGCGACCGGTACCTCCTGCGATCCATGGTTAGCGTATGCCTGCTCCTGAGGAATTAGCGGTACCCGATAATCGTTGCTTCTAGCGTGGTCGACGGGGCCTTCCCGGGGCTCCTGGAAGAGCTCAGCTTCTGGTGCCACATCCCCCCAGCTTTGGCCGAGGAGCGAGCCTTGTTCGTCCTCATGCGCGTGCCCTTGGTCCATCATGTGGGGCACATACCTTCTGGGCCGCCATCCCGAAGGCCGCGCCGTAGTGCTCCGCGTGCCACGCAGTTCTGCTTGAGGCGCCCACCTGGGGGTGGTAGCGTGGTGGCCCACTGGGGCCGTGGGTCGTGACGAGTCCTTCTTTGCTGGCCGGGGGCGGAGGCAGCGCCACTGCTGGCCCGGTGCTGACGGCCTGGCTAGCGTTCGGGTGGCCTTGGAGTCCGCTTGGAGCTGCTCGGGTGTGCGTGGAGCCTCCGCGCGGGCCACCCTGGATCTGAGGTGGGAGTTAGGTGCAGAAGGGGTGAGCCCCCGAGGCGGCGAAGCCCAGGAGCTCTGCCACCCGCTCTAGCAGCACGTCGCGGCCGCCCTCCAACAGCCTGCATTGCAGTAGCTCTCGGGCCACCGTGAGCGCGGCCCTTGAGTTCGCCTGCTCCCGTCGGGTGTACGGCGTCGTGGCCGCGGCATGGTTGGAGGCCCTCGCCGCCGACCGCGCCTGCCGTGGCGTGAGAGCTGTCGTTGCCTGTCCGCGTCGCCCGCGGCCCGCAGCGCCCTGCGGACCGCGAGCTGCCTGGGGCGTGGGGTCGCCGGGGCAAGCGGCTCTGCTTGGGCGGGCCAGCCGCCCAGGATCGAGGTTGCCACTTTGGTCGCCGGACATGATGATGACGATGCGACGGGACGCGAAGCGGCAGAAGGTGGATTCTGGCGCACCCCTACCTGGCGCGCCAAATGTCGGATTTCGGGTTCCAGCCGGCCCTCTAGGTTCGAACACTGGGGTCTGCGCGGAGATCTCGCCCTCTACCTACCTGCACCTTGCCGCCTCGCTAGGATCTAAACTATGAAAGGAACAACACGAGAGACACAGGGTTTATACTGGTTCGAGCCACCATTGTGGTGTAACACCCTACTCCAGTGTGTGGTGTGGTGGATTGCCTCTTGGGCTGATGATGAACAATACAAGGAAGAACAGCCTCGTGAGGGTCTGTTCTTGGCTTGTGCGATGAACTGCTAGGGGGAGTTCAGTCGCTCTCCCTCTCTTCTTGGATCCCCCTCTTCTTGGATCCCCCCTCTCTACCTTGTGGGTGGCTAGTCCTATTTATAGGCAAAGGCCCTGGGCCTCTTCCCAAATATTGAGCGGGAAGGGCACCAACAATTGGCCGTTTTGAAGGGGAACATCTAGTACACTTATCCTGACTAAAGTTGGTCCTCGCTTTGTCAAAGGCTCGGTGGTGACACCGGCTTGGGCTCCACGATGACTTCCTTCCTGCCGTTCACGGCGGTCTTGGTCTTGTTGCACCAAAGCGGATGCCTTTTCTTGATGCTCTCGCTGCGCTTGCCCCTTTGCACCAAAGAGGAAAGGAGGACATCTGCGGGCTGGGCGCCGGTGGCGCCCTTGGTAAATCATGGCTTGCGTCATGGGCACCTCGTGAGGTACCCGCCTTGATTTCTCCGCCTCCTCGCGAGCCACCGACGAGGCCGTGCACGAGGAAGCTTCATGTCATCCGCCTCATGAGGCTTGGCCCCTCGCGAGGGTCTTGAGCTTGTGCTGATGAAGACGGGCCGTGCTGGGCCACCCCTTGAGCCACTCCGCAGGCCGCAGGCAGGCAAGTCTGGGTACCCTCGTTCCCAGAACGCCGACAACACTTATTCACCATCGATGATCTATGCACCTGCATCGTCACATGAGTCGATGATATGCAATATATATAGTTGAGCAATAGAAACAGACAGACTTGGCAAAAATAGAAACAACATATCATAAGCATAAATAACAAAGTCCATCGTACCCCAAAATGCCCTAACTAGAGTGATTTTCGCTAGTCGAGGAGGAGGACGGTTTAATTACATCACAAATAAAGTTTCACCATGCATAACTCAAAGTTTTGTCATACAAAAAGTATGGACTAAAGGACACATTGTCATATATTGACAATCACTCCAACATGTCGTTCCATCCATCCATGTCAGGGAGATAGTCCCTGAGCCTAGTGAAAGGCTTCAGGTCGAGACGCTGAGTGGCTACCCATGTTCGGACGTCTTATCGCAACATTTGTCCTTCTTCGTAGAACATCCCTATTTTTCCGACGACCTCCTTCATGATGATTTGGGCAAGTTCGCGCTGGATGTGATAGAACTCGGCTCGAAGTCGATGATCCTCGATATCTCCTATGTTCTTTGCCCATTGCAGAATATGGGCATCGCCGGATGTTGGTGACATGCGAAGGTTCGGGGATCCCGTCTGTACTCCGGCATGTGGTGCAGGACATAGAATCCATCATTAAGAGAATCGTTCAGTTCTTTGGATGCAGTGAAGTCGGTCTTATGGCGAAGGCGACCTGCCGCCCTTCTCTTCTTGTCCTGACCTCTCTTCCCTTGCTTGGTAGTAAAACATAGCATCATCGAGAACATCCTTGATGTGGGTGTAATCCTTTTGTGAATGTTCTTTGACGAGTCCACTTAAAGAGAGTGGGAGAATGAGGGGTATAGGATGATGAGGATGGCGCGCCCGCTGCACAAAATAAGTACACCTCAAATTAATTAGCCTCCACCGTGCAAATGAATGATTGAAATCCAAGGGAGGATAGCAGCGCGGATGACTTACACGGGATGATAAGGAACGAGAATCGCCCCCTTGTCCTTATTGGCGAGCATGAAATTGACGATGTATTCCCTCGCGTATACATGGTGCTCTCGCAGACTCCCAAGAAGCCCTCGTGCATGTAGTACGGGTCAGCGACACAGATATGAGATATCTGCTCAACCCCGATGATGTAGTTCATGTGCAAGGCATAAAGGCGGACAAACGTAAAATCCAGCTTCTTCACGTGAAACATGTCGAATATGTAATCGAATCGGAGGAAGAACTTATCCACGGGAAGCTGCCGACGTCGACATTTTCCATGGAACCTTAACCACGAGAGTGGGTATCCTGGATCTGTCGAGGCGATGAGGCCTTTCTCTACCCGCAGCACATCGTCATGAAGTCTCCTTAGATCACCGAATCTGACCCCTAGCGCTGTTGCAGGTAGGATTGGTTGACCGGGGATATGCCATTTATCTGCATCGGGATATCTATACGGTCCTAAAGCAGAGGCTGCTGAGGCGGCTGGATCATAGAATCAGCTTTTTTGCCTTTCCTCGCTCTCTTCCTAGACTTCTTTACTATCGGAAGGTCGTCCATAATACGTTGAGACGACAATTCAGGCACCGACTCATGACACTCAAACCCTGAGGAGGCGCCAGTATAGACATATTGTTCAGCGCCACCGTCGTCCTCATCCTCATCCATGGCGACGTCATCAGCGACTAATGGAGCCTCCTCCTTACCCTGTCCGCTATCACCCAACCCGACACTCGACGCTAATTGGGTAGGTGGGGTGTTGATGTTCATACCTTGCTGAGGCTGCGTGCTCGTGGGTGTGCTCCCGACCGCCTCCGCACGGCAGACTCTTTTGGCCACAACAGGACCCACCCATTGCAACAATCACCAAGCGCCCGCGGTGTCTCCTCGTCATCCACCAGTAGTATTGGAGGAGGCAAATTCTCGTGGCCCGGTTCGACACTGGCCACGGAAACCTTGAAGACGTTCGGGGGGATCGGCCAGCTGTGGAACAATGGTTCCTTCGGCTCCATTATCGTCGCCTTCCCCACGTCCACCTTCTGGTCGCCGATGGTGTACAATATTATGCACGGGGTTTCGTAGGCCTGCAAAGAAAAGTCTGCGACGTGAGACATTCGAAAGGCGATTATACATTTATATTGAAGGGGGCCGGTGTGACAGATACCGTGAGGGTGTCGAGCTCAGCCAAAGGCGAAGCACCGCCGAGCACGTCCGGTGCAGGAGCAGGTGCGGGAGCCGGTGCAGGAGCAGCTGCGGGAGCCGGTGCGGGAGCAGGTGCTCCCAAGAAGTCAGCAAGGGGAAAGTCCTCTGCATTTCTTTCCTGGATTTTGCCTTGTCCAAGTGAAAACGGCTGGAACCAAGGAAGTAGACAAATTTGCAACCACCTATTTTGCGGCAGCTCCCGCTGTTGCGACTGTCTGAGATGATTTCTTCTCATCCGCAATCTCAACCTTCTTGTCGATGTTTTCTTCAGTTAACCTCCGTCTTTCCTTTCTCTCCTCCATGGTCTCACGGTAGTACTTCTTCCACGTGGCGCCGTCTCCGACACCGTGCACGCGTCCATACGACAGTCGAGTATCCACCGGTTGTCGTTTCAATATGTTCAACGCCCGGTTGAATGGAGTGTCCCACTTGGACCTCGCCAATGCCTCAAACGGCGAGTCGCTTTCGGCCGCAATCCGGTGCTGCTCTCTCTGTAAAAGGCACAAGGATCGTTTACAAATATGACTAACGTGTGCAGTCGAATTGATCAGAAACTAAAATTACCAGCAGTCTCATGAACTCCGTGATGACCGGTGTTGTCTCGTAAACCTTCTTCACTAGGTCCCAACGGTGCCGGGCCCTCAGGACGTCACGCTCCTGCGGGATGATGAAATCCCCCAAGGGGTCTGGGATGCCCAGACTCGCGGCTTCCGCGTCCTCCTTGGCCCATTTGGACCTCTTTCCGCCGTAACCACGGCTTCCGAGGTGGTGGCTCCCAATGTTCCTCTCTTGAAGCCCCTTCATGTACTTAGACTTTTTTTGGCAGCTTCGGCCTCGCAAGCCTCCTTGAATATTTGAAACTGCTCTTCCGTGATTGTCGGATTATCCTTTACAATCTCAGAGTAGGGTTCCTTCTTGTCGATGATCCTTGCTTTCACTCGAGTTTTCCAGGCGGCCAACACGTCGCTAAACTTGGTCATGGTGTGTTTGTTTATCTTCTTCATTGCCGGGTCCTCGTATGGATCTTCATAATCCTTCTCATTCCGGCCCGGGAACAAGAATATCTGGTGAAACTTCTTTAGGAGGGAGCTCCTCATATTTTCTATCTTCTGTAGTTTCTCATCGTTGATGGTGGCGGTTGTCCGTACGATGCAGCCTATTTGATTGCCGTAGCATCGAAGCGCTTCCTCGGGCGCCTTTGGCTCAAAAATGCCATCGTCCACCTCCGTGACCACCAGTCTAGTAGTCCTGAGTTTGTTAGGAAGCCATTGCCTCTTTGCTTTCGGTTCTACACCGGCTCCACTCCCCGAGGCAGCACCGGTCTCAGTCTCAGCGCTGGTCTCGATGCCGGTCTGAGTCTCAGCGCCGGTCTCAGTCTCAGCACCGGTCTGCATGTCGGTCTCAGTCCCCGGTGCCACCGGTGGGCCCAGCAACAACATCGGTTGATCGTCGGTAAGGCTAAAATATTCGTCTGCCGCCCAGTAGACGTCGTCGCAATCACCAGAACCCTGTCCTTCATCTTTGCTAGCCATGTTTCCTATGATTAAATCTAGTCAATTAATTCTAGACCTAATAAAATGAATATTGACATAAAAAAGGCCTATTGTTTGGCAGGAATGTTGACTCCTTCCTGGTGCGGCAAATCCCGAGCACTCGATATGTCCTAGTTTGTAGCACAAGTCATGCCGAAATTCACGGAAAATTTCGGCATGACCTTTGCTAAAAAGTGGACAAATCGAGAACTGAAATTTGCGGAACATAAATGAATCAACATTCCGCAAAACATAGGCCACTCAACATCATTCACAGAAACAGTGTTCAAATATCCCTCTTCGACACCGCAACACATGTCCAAATATACACGAGCAACCACATGTCCAAATTTCACAAGCTAATTCAAAAACAAAGTGTAGAAGAAAATTCATTTAACTACTAATAGAACAAAATTCAGTTAACTTTAGTGCTTTATAATGATGAAAGGAAAAAAATAGTTAACTACTAATTTCATTCATTTAGGTTATTCATTTAACATCACCTAATTAACCTCTTTGTACCACTACTACTAGCGCACTACTAACCTAATTAACCTAGCAAAACTCTAGTGCGCTAACTGAAAAACATCTAATTAACATCTACTAGTACCACTATTGCCCTAACCTTATTAACATCTACTAGTATCACTATATACTATACAAGCAGCATCTACCCTAATTAAACCCTACTGCCCTAACTAACTTTTGTTGTAAACCAAATTTTTTGCTCTAAACTAATTTTTGCTCTAACATCTACTACTTAACATCCTTTGCTCTAAACTAATTTTTTTGCTATAAACAAACTTTTGCTCTACTAATTTTTTCTCTATAATGCAGAGAGAGGGAGTGGGGGAGGGTGGGGACTTACAAAGAGGGAGAGACGGTGGCGGGAGGTGCTCGGTGTGGAGGCAGGTGGGGCGGACAGGGCGGGCTCGGGCAACGGCGGTCCTGGGCGGGCTCGGGCGGCGGTGAGGTGGAGGGCACTAACGGTGAATTCGAGGCGTCCTCGGGCGGCGGCGGTGAGGCTGAGGGCGGCCTCGGGCGGCTGCGGTGAGGATGACGGCGGCCTCGGGGGGAGACGGTGAGGTTATAGGCCCACGCCCGGCAAGAGACGGCATAAGTGGGGCGACGGAGAATTGGGGAGACGGCGAGGGCGATGGATTTGGGAAGAAGTGTGGTGGCGGGGCGGGGAAACCATTGTTTAAGTGAACGTGATGGCAGCGTTGCTCAAAACGTGCTATAGCTAAGTTAGCTACAGCTCGTTTCACGAAACCCGTCTTGCTATTCCTTTCTCCTTTTTTCCCTTTTTTCTTTTATTTTTCTTTACATTTTATTTTTTTCCTTTCTCCTTTTTCTATTTCTTTCATGTTCATTTACTTTTCTACTTGTTTTTCACTTTATTTTATTTCCGTTAGTAGTAGCGCCTTACACATAAGCGCGCTACAGCTAAGGAGAGTAGCGATAGCTGGGCGATATCGCCATCGCTAGGTTGGGCTAGCCATGTGCGCCAGTTCAAACATAGCAGTAGCGCTTTTTGCAGATCGCGCCATCGCTAAAGTCATAGCAGTAGCGCGGTTTATGTACGCGCGCTGCTACTAAGTAGTAGTAGCGTATGATTTTGTACATCGCTACTGGTAACATTCTGTGTATAAGGTTTTCCCTAGTAGTGTCAGCCGAGTTAGGGCGTGGAAGATCTGAACTGACGAACTTCACATCTACACTTCCCAGTTCGTCATGTTCTTCGTCCAGGGTAATTAAAAGTTACCTTTACTGTCCACTTTGATTCAAAGGATTTCTACAAAATCTTCAAAGGTGTTTTTCTTCAAATCATCACACACTAAAACACCTCAGATGTCATATGTTCTTGATTCGTTTCTCTAAGCAATATTTTTCTTCATGATTCCTCAATTGTGTGGATTTTGATCTATAAAAATCTGGAACCTAAGACAAAGAACGCTTAGTGAAATTCTTCAAGACTCAACTGGTCAAATTCCTCAAACTTGTTGTTTTTGCAAAACCTTCTAAGAACTCATATGACCTCTCCAAATTCCTCGCAACTATACTCTGTTCACAGGTACTCATGTCCGCTGCTGAATCACTAGGTTCTCATCAACTTAACTCATTTACAGCGTTCCTTGAAGAAAAGTTGCACACATCTTCAGAAAATTTAGTTGTTCATATTCCTCATCTGAAGAAAATGGCTGACGGTAAGAAGCCACAGAAAGGAGGAAAGAGGCCTGAGGTCAATACTGCCTTTGAGATCCCTGATGACATATACACGGACTATTGCACTCCTGATGAGGCCAAGTTTGGCAAGAAGGACAAAATAAGCGCAAGGTGCGCATCCAAAGAATAGAGAGGAGATGGGCAAGGGAGTGGAGGGAGTACAAGTATGTTACTCCCAAGTATATGAAGAAATTCGCTCTAAATCCTCCATGCCCAAGACCTCCGTTGGCACCTGGCCAAGTAGCAGATCGCACCAGTCTCAAGCGTGGTGAGGACTATCCTGACGAATGGGCCAAGTGCCAGGCCAAATTGGCCAAATAGGCAAGAGAAGCAGTGAGGAAATTTAATGAAGACTCTGCTGCTGCTGCTGCCACCGCTGAGGCCTCTGCAAGCAAGCCGAAGAAGGCCATGGCAAAGAAGCCTGCTCATAAGCCAAGTGCTTCACCCTCAATGCCCTCACGGCCAAGTTCCTCAGCAATGCCCTCACGGACAGATTCTTCAAAGCCCTCACGGTCAACTCCTCAAATTGCTCCCGCTCCTCCAAAGCCCTCAGCTCCTCCGCCAAGGACCTCAACTGCTCCAACCAAATCCTCTGCACCTGTGCATCTCGCCACGTGCCAAAGGACAACAGGCATCTCTATTGCCTCAGGAGCTTCTGCTAGTTCCTCAGCAGCACCAAATTCATCAACTGGCCCCTCTCTGCTGAAGACAAAGGCCACTGCTGGACGTGGCTCTCGCCCAAGTCCTCACAAGAAGCAGGTCGCCTTCCAAGTGTCGTCTGATGAAGACGAAGCTGATGATGAGGAACTTGCAGAAATCATCAGAGACAGGCAGCTCAAGGCCGCTAGAGCCAAAGGCACAAATGTACCTCTACTTTTGGATCCCAAGTTGATCCTTGACTACATTGATCTCTGGCACAAGGACCCCAACACTCCTATGCCTGATTTCAAGCTGACTCCTGGCCAAACTCATATGCTGACTGCCTTCATCCAAGAAGAAAAATTGAAATTAGAAAAGGCCAGGCAGATCAAGAAAGCACAGTACAAGAAGGAGCGCTTCCTGAAGAAAAACGTTGTCTCCATGACAACTGAAGAACTTGTCAATATTCAATCAGAGATCAAGAAACTCAGTGATGAATTTGACGTGTACCATGCTGACTAGCTTGGAGCCAAAGTCAGATTTGTGAAATTGACTGAAAAGTTCACTTCTAATGTTGCAGCCCCAACGCAACAAGAAAATCCTCAGGCTGAGGCATCTGCTCAGCCTACTAAAGAAAATGCCAGCACCGCTGATGACATTCAGGCTGCTGAAGAAACTCAGAGTACCAGGGCTGATGACTGCATTCCAGCCGCTGAAGAAATTGCCAGGGCAACCACTAGTGTTGCGCCTGAAGAAAATGTCAGGACAGCTGAAGCTTCAATGGTTGTGCCTGAAGAAACTCAATAAGTCAGGGCAACTGCATCAGTTGTTCCTGAAGAAATTCAACCAAATTCCTCTGCTCCTCCTACACCTACCCCAACTCCAATCCTTCCATCTGCATCTGATGTGAAGAAGACCAAGGCTGCAGAGTGTGCAGCGGTGAAGAAAAGGAAGGCATCAACTTCATCAGATTCTTCAGCTCCGAAGAAGATGAAGCCATTGACCAGCTCTTTTGCAAATCCTATTGATGCTATTCCAGTTTCATCCATGCCATCAAAGGACCTTGTTCCTTTTGATGAAGAATATGTGATTCCAAGTGAATCTGATGATGGCATTCCTTCTGCTGCTTTCTCAGAGCAGTTGGATGAAGAAATTGAAGCAGATGCAATCCTTTCAACCCCACAAGTCTCATCGCCCATGCCTCAGTTCACTGCTGAAGAGGCTGGAGTTGAAGAACAAGAAGAAGATGAAGATGTGGACATTGGGTGTACAACACCAGTGATGAATGATGACTGTTGCGAAAGTCAGCACCCCAAATCTCCTATGTTCACACCACTGCAACAAATTCCTCAGTCCCCTATCAACACTGAAGTTCAAATGGGATCTGAAGAACTTCATGCCACTCCTTCTGTACATGAAGAGATTCCAGCCACTAGTGCTGAAGAAAATGTAAATGAAGAATTGAAGACCCAGGCTGTCACTGAAGAAGAAGCTGAAATTCCTCAGCCTTGGAACCTGAGATTGTGATTCCTGAGGTAGTGATGCAATTGACTGATACTCCTCAGCCCAAACCAAAGGATCCTTTCTTGAAGAAACAAAAATTCAAGGCTGATGACTTCTTCGGCGAGCACGTGTTCTTCACTGACTATAAAACCTATGACTCTGCTCGTCTTAGAAGGAAGCGCTTCTCGACTGCCAGCCAGGTCAATTTCTATTCTTCACTGCTCTTCAACAAGGATAAAGTCTTCGACCATGAGCATATTCCTCACGTGGACATGGAATCACTGCCATGCTTCACCCCTGTCCTTAGTGTGCTTCATGATGCAGGACTACTCAACTTTTGCACAGACATTGTTGATTGGAATGAAGAGCTCATTCTTCAATTCTATGCAACCCTGCACATCACAGGTGATGCTGATGACATCAACACCTGGGTTCTGGACTGGATGACTGAAAACACTCATTATAAAGCACCGGCCTCTGAATTGCTTCATGCTGTGCCAATCAGTCCTCCCCTTGAAGGTGCTCGTTGCCTATACCAAGAGCCCGAGCTCACTGCCCATTATATGCAAGTTCTTATGGAGCCTCTGAAGCCTGGTCAAGCCTCAAGGACAAAATTCCTCGTGAAGGAATTGCTCTATGTGCCCATTACTGTCTATCGCATTCTGACCAAGACAATGAGTCCTATCAAGGGCCACGACTCGTCTGATGAAGAAGTCGTTGGCATCATGAAGAATCTGCTATTCAACATCATACATGGCATCCCTGTCAACTATCAAGATTTCTTCATGAGGACTCTGGCAAATGTTGCGCTCTCTCTGTTTGAGTTGAAGCCTTATGCTCCTTGGATTATGAGATTCCTCAGAACAAGGTCTTCACTCAACTACAAGGCTGATTTTCAGAATCACCTCAGCTACTTGCCCCCAATCGAAGTCCTCAAGCAGACATATTCCTCGGCTGATGAGAAGGGCAAGGAACCTGCTGTCATTGATGAAGGCATTCGTCCATTGGATGGTCAGTTTCGCAAAGCTGCATCTTATTCCACCAATGATGACTCTACCACTCATGATTCTGCTGCTAATGCATCAAGGCCAAATCCTCAAGCCACAGCTCCAAGAGTGATGACTGACCGTGAACTTCTACTTAGTCTTCACCAGAAGGTGGATCGAAACCATAAATGGGTTAAGCGTCCGTTTGGTTCTATTCTTCACAACATGACTGCTACACATAATGCAGTGAAGAAAAACCATTACTACCTCCATGAAGTCTTGATGCACTTTGGGCTATTCATCACATGTATATGGTGAAGAAGATCTGAAGCAAATGGGTCTCAAGGAGGACTTTGACTGGTCTGCACCTCCACCGAAGAAATACAAGAAGGTAAAGGTTCCTTCCTTGGTGGCCAGCTCATATTCTTCATCGCACGAAACCGACGAGCATGAAGACTTGGACGACACTGCGACAGGCCCTACAACAACAAACGACCCCAACATCACTGCCGCTCCTCCATCAACATGATATTCTTCAGGGGCGTTAGCAGTCCTCATTTTTCGGCCCTTTTGGTCATTTGATGACAAAGGGGGAGAAATTTGAGATAGTCTTCAAGCGGGTCTACCTATATGAGCGTTTTTTGCTAAGTTACAACTCTCGTTCTTCTGGTAACTTTGTTGGATCAAGTTGTAAACTTAAACTCTGGTGGCTTGATACTTCTGCTGTGTTTTTCTGCATGCTTATTCCTCGCTAGTGTTAATGCATGCATGCTGAATTACTTCAGTCACCATATTTCATCATGCATTTCAAATTCTTCATATTATATGACAAATGCGTGTATGAATTACAAGAGATAGGGGGAGATCTCCATGATACTACTCTTCAAGTGTGCATTGCTTCAAAAGAAAATTCCTCACTATGAACATCTTCAGGGGGAGTTTGTCTATATCTTGCAATCAAATTCCTCAATATCAGTATTTACACTTCATATGATTATCCCCATTGAAAACTTAACCTATATTGTCATCAATCACCAAAAAGGGGGAGATTATAAGTGCATCTGGTGCCCCTTAGTGATTTTGGTGTATTGAAGACTTATAGGTTAAGGGACTGATGTGTTTGTGAGTGTACACAGGTCTATAAGTCTATGAGGAGTTTGATATTTACATAGAAAGTCAACCCCTAAAAATGAAGTTCTTCGACTGAAGACTTTGGATTTCTGAAGACTTTCTGAAGACTTTGAAAGTGAAGAAATTGGTGTGACCTTGAAGACTAGGTATCCATTAGAGGAACATGAAGCGTGAAGACTTTTGTTTTCGTAGTTTCATTTTCTCTTTCCGAGTGAAGCTCAACTCAAAATCCTACACCTACCAATTCCTTCGAGTGAAGCCATTGGAAATCTCATACAGTTCAGTCATATTCTTCAGTGACAGAGACGAAGTTCTTCTGGTCTCTGTGGAATTTGTTCTGACTGAAGAGTTAGGAATTCGCTAGTGCAGATTACCTACACAGTGAGGAACATGATAGCCCTGAGAAATTTGACACTCAAATTTCCGACCGTTGCTGTGCCTTGTGCCAGCTGTCCCAAAATATCTACCCACCCAACAGTCATATCATTGAAGGGCATTTATGTCTTATCATGTCGGGCTGCTCCCTAGGCTATAAATAGCCGCCCCCTACAACCACTAGCTGGTTGGCTGCTTCGAGAGAAACTGACACTTGTCATTTGAGAGCATCCCATCCTCCGAGGACTTTGAGCGAAAATCATCGGAGTGAGGAAAACCCAAACACCTACAAACCCAAAGTGATTGAGCATCATCAAGAGATTGATCCTGCGTGAATCCGACGCTTGTTACCTTTGAAGACTGTGCTTCTTCTAGACGGTTAGGCGTCATGGTCTAGAGCATCCAAGAGGAAATTGTGGATCGCCGAGTGACCGAGTTTGTGAAGGTTTGGAAGTCACCTAAAGACTTACCACGAATGATTGGGCGAGGTCTGTGTGACCTTAGCTCAAGGAGAATACAGTGAGGACTGTGTGTCCGGGACTGTGTGTCCTCAGGTTTAAATACCTAGCCGCTTCAATCAGACGTACAACTGAGACAACAGTTGGAACTGGTCTACCAAATCATTGTCTTCACCAAGCTTACTGCTTCTATTTCCTCAACTCTTTCATTTCCTCATTACTGTGTTGTGTGCTTGTTCATATCTATTTGAATATTTTGACTGAAGACTTTCTCAACTTCCTCAGTTCAATTTCTCCAGTCTGTTTGTTTTCATCCTGTGTTATCCTGTGATTACGCTTTCTGTACTCTGTGCTTGTCTTCATTTCTTCATGATGACCATGCTTGTGTTCTCTTATGTTTACATCTGAGTACTTATTCCGCTGCAAGTAGTTCTTCGCTAAGGAATTTCCTCACCTGCAAATTCCTCAGTGAAGAATTCATAAAAATCGCCTACTCACCCCCCACTAGTCGATATAACGCACTTTCATAACTTTACTTGAGGCTATATTTTTATTCACCACATGATATGTGTTTTTCTTGGAGCATCGTGTATGATTTGAGTCTTTGATTTTTATTTTACCACAATCATCCTTGGTGTACTCACCTTTTGGGAGAGACACACATGAATCGGAATTTATTAGAATACTCTATGTGCTTCACTTATATCTTTTGAGCTAGATAATTTTGCTCCAGTGCTTCACTTATATATTTTTAGAGAACGGTGCTGGTTTTATTTTATAGAAATTATTGATCTCTCATGCTTCACTTATATTATTTTGAGAGTCTTTTAGAACAACATGGTAATTTGCTTTGGCTATAAAATTAGTCCTAATATGATGGGCATCCAAGATGGGTATAATAAAAACTTCCATATAGAGTGCACTGAATACTATGAGAAGTTTGATACTTGATGTTTTTTTGAGATATGAAAATGGTAATATTAGAGTCGTGCTAGTTGAGTAATTGTGAATTTGAGAAATACTTGTGTTGGAGTTTGCAAGTCCCGTAGCATGCACATATGGTAACCGTTGTGTAACAAATTTGAAGCATGAGGTGTTTCTTTGATTGTCCTCCTTATGAGTGGCGGCGGGGACGAGCGATGGTCTTTTCCTACCAATCTATCCCCCTAGGAGCATGCGCGTAATGCTTCATTTTGATGACTTGTAGATTTTTGCAATAAGTATGTGAGTTCATTATGACTAATGTTGAGTCCATGGATTATACGCACTCTCACCCTTCCATCATTGCTAGTCTCTTCGGTACCGTGCATTGCCCTTTCTCACCTCGAGAGTTGGTGCAAACTTCGCCGGTGCATCCAAACCCCGTGATATGATACGCTCTATCAAACATAAGCCTCCTTATATCTTCCTCAAAACAACCACCACACCTACCTATTATGGCATTTCCATAGCCATTCCGAGATATATTGCCATGCAACTTTCCACCGTTCCATTTATTATGACACGCTTCATCATTGCCATATTGCCTTGCATGATCATGTAGTTGACATCGTATTTGTGGCAAGGCCACCATGCATATTTTTTCATACATGTCACTCTTGATTCATTGCCCATCTCGGTACACCGCCGGAGGCACTCATATAGAGTCATATTTTGTTCTAGTATCGAGTTGTAATCCTTGAGTTGTAAATAAATAGAAGTGTGATGATCATCATTATTAGAGCATTATCCCATATGAGGAAATAAAAAAAGAGAGAAAGGCCAAATAAAAAAGGAGAAATGCAAAAAAAAGGCCCAAAAAATGAGAGAAAAAGAGAGAAGGGACAATGCTACTATCCTTTCTCCACACTTGTGCTTCAAAGTAGCACCATGATCTTCATGATAGAGAGTCTCTTATTTTGTTACTTTCATATACTAGTGGGAATTTTTCATTAAGGACTTGGCTTGTATATTCCAACAATGGGCTTCCTCAAATGCCCTAGGTCTTCGTGAGCAAGCAAGTTGGATGCACACCCACTTAGTTTCTTTTGTTGAGCTTTCATACATTTATAGCTCTAGTGCATCCGTTGCATGGCAATCCCTACTCCTCGCATTGACATCAATTGATGGGCATCTCCATAGCCCGTTGATTAGCCGCGTCAATGTGAGACTTTCTCTTTTTTTTGTCTTCTCCACACAACCTCCATCATCATATTCTATTCCACCCATAGTGCTATGTCCATGGCTCGCGCTCATGTATTTCGTGAAAGTTGAAAAAGTTTGAGAATACTAAAGTATGAAACAATTGCTTGATTGTGTATGATGAGAGCATATTTGTGTGACGAAAATGGAGCATGACCAAACTATATGATTTTGTAGGGATGAGCTTTCTTTGGATATGTTATTTTGAGAAGACATAATTGCTTAGTTAGTATGCTTGAAGTATTATTATTTTTATGTCAATATTAAACTTTTGTCTTGAATCTTTTGGATCTGAACATTCATGCCACAAAGAAAAAATTATGTTAGGTAGCATTCCACATCAAAAATTCTGTTTTTATCATTTACCTACTCGAGGACGAGCAGGAATTAAGCTTGGGGATGCTGATACGTCTCCAACGTATCTATAATTTTTATTGTTCCATGCTATTATATTATCTGTTTTGGATGTTTAATGGGCTTTAATAGGCTCTTTTATATTATTTTTAGGACTAACCTATTAACCGGAGGCCCAGTGCCAGTTGTTTTTTTTTTGCGTATCTCAGTGTTTCGCAGAAAAGGAATATCAAACGGAACGAAACCTTCGCGAGGATATTTCTTGGAACAAACGCAATCCAGGAGACTTGGAGTGGAAGTCAGAGACGCAACAAGGCGGCCACAAGGCAGGAGGGCACGCCCAGGGAGTAGGTGCGCCCCCACCCTCGTGGGCCCCTCGTAGCTCCACCAACCTAATTATTTCGCCTATATATACTCTTATATCCTCAAAACATCTAGGGGAGCCACGGAACCAGTTTTCCACCGTCGCAACCTTCTGTACCAATGAGACCCCATCTTGGGGCCTTTTCCGACGATCTGCCAGAGGGGGATTCGACAACGGAGGGCCTCTACATCAACACCATAGCCTCTCTGATGATGTATGAGTAGTTTACCACAGACCTTCGGGTATTAGCTAGATGGCTTATTCTCTCTCTTTGGTTCTCAGTACAAAGTTCTCCTCGATGTCGAGATTTATTCGATGTAATACATTTTGCGGTGTGTTTGTCGAGATCCGATGAATTGTGGGTTTATGATCATGATTATCTATGAACAATATTTGATTCTTCTCTGAATTCTTATATGCATGATTTTATATCTTTGCAAGTCTCTTTGAATTATCGGTTTAGTTTGGCCTACTAGATTGATCTTTCTTGCAATGGGAGAAGTGCTTAGCTTTGGGTTCCATCTTGCGGTGCTCGATCCCAGTGACAGAAAGGGAACCGACACGTATTGTATTGTTGCCATCGAGGATAAAAAGATGGGGTTTATATCATATTGCTTGAGTTTATCCCTCTACATCATGTCATCTTGCTTAATGCGTTACTCTGTTCTTATGAACTTAATACTCTAGATGCATCTTTGGATAGTGGTCGATGTGTGGAGTAATAGTAGTAGATGCAGAATCGTTTCGGTCTACTTGACACGGACGTGATGCCTATGTTCATGATCATGCCTAGATATTCTCATAGCTATGCACTTTTGTATCAATTGCTCGGCAGTAATTTGTTCACCCACCGTAATATATGCTATCATGAGAGAAGCCACTAGTGAAACCTATGGCCCCCGTGTCTAGTTTACATCATATAAGTTTCCAATCTATAATTCTAGTTTATTATTTATTTTGCAGTCTTTTCTTTTCAATCTATACAATAAAAACACCAAAAATATGTATCTTATTATCTTTATCAGATCTCACTTTTGCAAGTGGCCGTGAAGGGATTGACAACCCCTTTATCACGTTGGTTGCAAGGTTCTTGATTATTTGTGCAGGTACTAGGCGATTTGCGTGTAGTCTCCTACTTGATTAATACCTTGGTTCTAAAAAAATGAGGGACATACTTACGCTACTTTGCTGCATCACCCTTTCATCTTTAAGGGAAAACCAACGCATGCTCAAGAGGTAGCACCCAACAGTAATTTGTTTACCCACCATTGCTATTTTCTCGAGAGAAGCCACTAGTGAAACCTACGTCCCCCGGGTCTTCTTTCTCATATATTTGCTTTGCAATCTATTTTATTTGCTCTTTTTATTCAGATCTATTAAACCAAAAATACAAAAAAGTACTTTGTTGCACTTTATTTTATTTGCAATCTATTTATTTAATCTATTACAATTTTCTTCCGTCTCCGTGCCAATTTCTGGCGCCGTTACCCGAAAGGGATTGACAACCCCTTTAACACGTTGGGTTGCGAGTGGCTGTTATTTGTGTGCAGGGGCTGTTTACGTTGTGTTGCTTGGTTCTCCTACTGGTTCGATAACCTTGGTTTCATATCTGAGGGAAATATCTACCGCCGCTATGCTGCATCATCCCTTCCTCTTTGGGGAAATACCAACATAGCTTCAAGCGACATCAGGCGGCTGGAGCAAGAAGACAAGAGGTTGAAGAAGCACGACAGCCGTTGGATGGACATTGTACAGTCACCGCAGCTAGAATCGTTTATATTGACTAAGTTGACAAAGCCCTGCATCCGTGTCAACTTTGTAGGCCCACAAGTCAGCCTTCAAATATGATGGGTCCCACCTAGCAGCTTGGGTATTCATTTTTTTGTGCATAATAAGGAGGCACTTCCTTGCATTCGAAGATATAGCTGGTGGGTCCGAGCTATCACCGGGGGGGATGTTTTTTTTGCGAAATACAAAAGCCCTTCCGGTGGGTCCCTTCTGTCAAGTGGACGAATCATTATTTTGTGCGTAATAAGGAGGAACTTCCTTGCTGCGGCCGTGGACCCAGTTGTCAGCCTCTCCACGTACAGTTCTCTTCCGATGGAAGTCGTTCCTTGACCACGTTGACCTAGCCGCGTCGAGAGCACCAAGGCGGGGATGACGGCGAGGCCTAGGAAGGCAATGACCAGGAGCGGGGGAAGATTCAGCAGTTGTTTCCCACGCAGAGGGGAGTACGAGGGTTTACTGCTTTAGCTGCAGTGTGAGGCTGCCATCGCCGAAGAATAACAGGAGGTTTGGGTAAGTAGAGGGATGGCTAGGACAACAATGGTAGTACGGTGGGGTGGTGAGGCCTGCGCGTCAGCACAGCCGACCGTGGGAGGAGGGAGCAGGCAGTCCTGCTGGCGCTTGTTTGAGGGGTTGGAGCATGAATAGCATAGATTGAAGAAGCACGACGGCTGTTGGATGGACATCCAACAGTCACTGCTCTCGTTTGTTGACTAAGTTGAAACGGCGTTGCATGTGCGTCAACCTTTTTTTAAGGAAAGCGTAGCGTCAACCTATAGTGGGCGCACAAGTTAGCCTCAAATGTGTGGAAAACAGCATACATCCCATCTGCCATTATTTCTAATAATTTACAGCCCATTTGCTAATTCTTAAGGATTTTTTTGGAGCCCATATTCTTTTTGTTAGCATTACAACCCATATTGTGGCGGCGGTTAAAAAATTAGACGAAATTTTGCATATTTCGGTGCGGTCCCAACTGTTTTTGATCCCAAAATTTCGATTCACATTCAAACTAATTTGAAAATTAATTTATATCAATATAAAATCCAAATAATTGTCCACGCATAATAATTTTGAAACTAATTGCTGGTTTGATGTGTTTTAAAAATGTACAACCCATTTCACATTACTGATAGCCCATTTTCTGGGCAAGCCTAATGAAACTCTACTTGTCTAGAAAGATTTGCATCCCAGCAAAGAAAGTAGTTGCCGGAAGATCCGCCCGACCGGCCAAGAGCGGCCCGAATCTCGGGCTACACCAATGGTACTGACGCTACCATGCCGGAAAGAAAGATGAAGTGCTTACTTGACTCTGGATTCGAATCGGTGGTCGCTTGGTGACTCACAGGCTGGGAGTTGTGGCGACTACTTGCGGAGGTTGTGGCAGTCCTGCAACAAAGACAACGGAAGAAAAAATATTTCAACACTTGGAACACACCTTGAAGTTCTGATCCTCCTGCTTAGCTGCTGACCCGGAACTCGGGGGCTACAACCAGTGGGTGCGCTGGCGTGCCCCCAAGGAAGATCACAAGAATTGAAAAACAAGAAGAAAATAGCGTACCCGGATGGCCATCCGCATTGCCAAAAACTCCTGCCTGGATTGCTGGAGAGTGGCACTGTGGGTGTTGAAATGGGTCAGGATGTCATGCAGAGCCACGTTCACGACACCCGAGCCAGCCCCAAACGTCTAGTCCGGTGGGGTGGCGCTAGTGGCCTCGGTGTCGGGCGCCGACGAGCTCGCGGCCCCGATCTCCATCGGCCTTAGTGTTGAGGCCGCCGTCACCGGGCGCTAGCACGCAGGAGTGCGGATCGTGGGAATTGGGCCCACCACCAGCTCGCCGCCAAATAGCGGCACCATCAGCGCTTCAGGCCGATTGCCCTGCACGCCAGCAGTCGGTGCGCGCGGAGGCACCTCAGTCTCCAAGACGACAGGGTCTGCTTCTCCCCTCTCTAGGGCCGGCTGGTCGACACCAACCCCTCTAGTCGGCGCCTAGCCCTCCGGCACCGGCAACTCCGTGTGCTGTGGGCCGGTGGCCTCCGGAGCCCTGTCGCGAGACGCCTGCTCCTCCCGCGCCTTGGCGGCTGCGTCCGCATGCTCCTTGGCCGCCGCATTGGCTTGCGCCTTGGCCGCCTCGTCGGCCTTTGCCCGTGCCGTGTCGACCTCCTCTGCCTCCGCTCTGGCCGCGTCATCTCGCTCCTGCTGCGCCTCTAGCGCGTTCTTCTCCGTCGTCTCCCAGAGGGCGGCGAGTGGGTCCACGCGGTGGGAAACTTCGGGGCCATCTGCTGCCCCAATCACCGAAGCATATGGGGCACGCGAGAGAGAAAGCGGGGCCATGCTCAATGAAGCAAGAAGAAGCTAAGAAGAGTTTGCGAAAAAAGAAAAGCAAGCGCAAGACAAAACAACAAAGGCACTTATGCGGACACCATTGGGCGCTGCCTCGGGCCCTTCTTGATGATGGCCGCCTTTGCGGCCTCGTGCTTCTTGGTCAGGGCAATCGAGGCCTTGGGCTTGTTGGGCTGACTACCGAACAACCCGGCGTCGGCCTGACGCTTCGACGCGCCGGGTGCACCTGTCGGCACCGTCGAAGAGCCGGCGTCTGTCCCATCGGCGCCAAGGGTGCGATGCAGCTCGTCGTCCTCCTCGTCGTCATCCGGCCAGTCCCCGAGGCCGCCTCCTGCAGAGCCGCCCGCTCCCTCACAGCCGCCTCCTGCGGCATCGTCCTCCTCCATGGCGGCCGCCCCTAGCTCGGGGCCGTCCGCGTGGCTCTCTGGACGGTCCACCAGGTACTGGTGGCATGGGGCCAGCGCGCCAGTTGCCGTTTGGCCCGGGAAGCGCTGCATCATGGCCGGGTGGTCAGGCGGCAAGAAGAAATCGGGACAAGCAAAGAAAAAGAGAACCGGAAGACTTACCGCAGGAAGCGGGTTAGCACGGCTGTATGGCTCCTTGCTGAACCGCTAGTCCTTCTCTGAGAGCTTGTAGTCGGAGAAGAAGTTTACCAGCTGGACCACCTCCATGTCTGGCAGCACTTTGGTGGACATCCGACATGGGTCCCGACACCCACTCATGTTGCTGATCAGGTGGGGTCGGCCTTGAAGAGGCAGCACCCGGCACTCCACGAAGGCGGCCAGCAGATCCGAGGCCTTGAGGCCCTCTAACTCCGTCATCTCCTGGTGCCGGGTGAGAGCGGTGGAGCAGGCGGCCGACAGATTCTTCGGCCGGAACTTCAAGTTGGTGCGGGGCTTAGCAGGCAGGCCGGCTGCATAAGCCGGCAAGTTGAGATAGTCCTGCGTCGCGTGGATGTTCTCGACATGGAAGTACGACTTTTGCCATAGTTTGGTCGACTACAGCAGGGCGAGAGTCGGGAAGCGGACCCCGGAGCCCGTGCGCCACACCGTGACGCAGGCCCTGCACTGGGCCGCCTCGTCCTTGGCGGCGGTGCCAAGCTTGAGGTACAAAAGCTCCCCCCACATCTCGAGCGAGGGCAACACGCCAAGATACCCCTCGCAGAGGGTGACGTAGGCGGAGAGCAGCACCACCGTGTCGGCGTGAGATGGTGGGGCTGGACTCCATAGAAGTCAAGGAAGGAGTGGATGAAGCTACTCGCCAGCAGGCCGAAGCTGCGGAGGAAGTGCGATCGGAAGACGAAGCGCTCGCCGTCCGCTGGCGCCGATGAGATCTCCTGATACGTCTCCAACGTATCTATAATTTTTAATTGTTCCATGTTATTTTATTATCAATCTTGCATGTTTTATAACCATTTTATAGTCATTTTATATCATTTTTTGCTACTAACCTGTTGACATAGTGCCAAGTGCCAGTTGCTATTTTCTACATGTTTTTACATCGCAGGAAATCAATATCAGACGGAGTCCAAATGCAATGAAACTTTACGGAGATTTTTTTTGGACCAGAAGGAACGTAATGGGCCCTGGCTGTGCCTAGGGGAGTCCCGAGGAGGGGACAACCCACCAGCGTGCGCCCGGAGGCCCAGGTGCGCCCTGGTGGGTTGTGCCCACCTTGGGTGCCCCTCGGACCGCCTCTTTGCTCTATAAATACCCCAATATTCCCAAAACCCTAGGGGAGTCGACGAAATATTTATCTAGCCGCCGCAGAGTCTAGAACCACCAGAACCAATCTAGACACCATCTCGGATGGGGTTCCCCATCTCCATTGGTGCCTCTCCGACGATGCGTGATTAGTTCTTTGTAGACCTATGGGTCCGTAGTTAGTAGCTAGATGGCTTCCTCTCTCTCGCTGAAATCTCAAATACAATGGTCTCTTGGAGATCCATATGATGTAACTCTTTTTGAGTGTGTTTGTTGGGATCTGATGAACTTTGAGTTTATGATCAGTTATATCTTTTTATATCCATGAAAGTTATTTGAGTTTCTTTGATCTCTTATATGCATGATCTCTTATAGCCTCGTATTTCTTCTCCAATATTTGGTTTTTGTTTGGCCAACTTGATCTATTTATCTTGCAATGAGAAGAGGTGCTTTGTAGTGGGTTCGATCTTACGATGCTTGATCCCAGTGACAGAAAGGAAAACGACACATATGTATCGTTGCTACTAAGGATAAAATGATGGGTTCTATCTCTACATAAGTAGATCTTGTCTACATCATGTCATCGTTCTTATTGCATTACTCCGTTTTTCCATGAACTTAATACACTAGATGCATGTTGGATAGCGGTCGATGTCTGGAGTAATAGTAGTAGATGCAGGGAGGAGTCGGTCTACTAATCTTGGACGTGATGCCTATATAATGATCATTGCCTGCATATCTTCATGGTTATTTGAAGTTCTATCAATTGCTTATCAGTAATTTGTTTACCCACTGTTTGCTATTTTTCTCGAGAGAAGCCACTAGTGAAACCTGAGCCCCCGGGTCTTCTTTCTAATATATTTGCTTTATGATCTATTTTATTTGCTCTTTTTATTCAGATCTGTTAAACCAAAAATACAAAAATGCTTTGTTGCACTTTATTTCATTTGCGATCTATTTATTTAATCTATTACAACTTTCTCCCGTTCACACGCAATTTGAGGCGCCGTACCCCGAAAGGGATTGACAACCCCTTTAACACGTCAGGTTGCTACGTGTTGTTATTTGTGTGCAGGGGCTGTTTACGTTGTGTTGCTTGGTTCTCCTACTGGTTCGATAACCTTGGTTTCATATCTGAGGAAAATACCTACCGCCGCTATGCTGCATCATCCCTTCCTCTTTGGGGAAATACCGACGTAGCTTCAAGCGACATCAAAAGGAATTTCTGGCGCCGTTGCCGAGAAGGATCTTCAACATATACCAGGTTCCTAATCACAAATCTCATCTCCTCTCTATTTACATTATTTGCCATTTGCCTCTCGTTTTCCTCTCCCCCACTTCACAAAAATTTGATGTTTTATTCGCCTGTTTTTTTCATTCGCCGTTTTCTCGTCAGATATATTCTTTGCTTGCAATCATGAGTGATTTCGGTATGGCACCAACAGATGATGGCCTAACTCCTAAGATTGAATGTACGGGCAATCTGGATGCTAAAACTTTTATCTTGGGGCAAGGGAACATTATGGGAAAAGAATGTATCCAAGAATTTTTCAATTGTGTTGGAAATCTGAGTCTTGATGATGCTCCTATACTTAAAACTACTAGATCCTATGCGGATGCTATTTCAGCACTGGTTCTAAACTTGAAAGTAAATTTATTCGTACTCATCCTACTTTGCAAAGATTGTTTTTTGAGTTTCCAGAAATAAAGAATCCTAGGGCTAAAAACTTGGCCACTCTCGTTCTTATGAATGAGTTTGACTACATAATATGGGAAGCTAGAGAAATCTTTGATTTTTATGGTCTGAATCATGAAAAACCTGTGATAGATGAGATTATTTACAATAGTGACTATGCACTAAGGCATTTGCTTGGGGATAATAAAATCTTTGATGATAATCTCAAAAAGGAAGTCCCCATTCTAGATATAATCCAACAAGTTTTCAACAATGTTAATCAACATTACTCTTGGATTGTTGCGGGAATTAAAAGGGGTTATGATGAAAACCAACTAAGGATTGCTAAAGTTTCTATGGATAATATGTTTTATGTTGTGTTTACCAAAAACCATGATGAAAACACCTCTAAGAAAATTAAGAAGAAGAAGGATGACAAAACTTAGATCTTTGCTTTATGCCTAGCTAAGGGCGTAAAACTATAGCGCTTGTTGGGAGGCAACCCAATGAATAAAATTTATTTTTTCTTTTTTCTTTCTGTTCTTGTGTGTTTGCACAACTATGATAATGGTAGGATTGTGTTTTTTGTGCTTTAATTAGTGTTTGTGCAAGTAAAGCCTTTAGGATCTTCTTGGGTGATAGTTGTTTGATGTTGCTGAAAAACAAAAACTTTAGTGCTCACGAAAGAAATTGTTAAAAATCACTAGAACGTGATAAAATGTCAATTATTTTTGTAGAAGATCAATATACAAATTACCCTGGTCGTCCTATTTTTCAGAATTTTTCCAGTTACAGAAGTAGTCGAAATAGTCAGATTGCTACAGACTATTCTGTTTTGACAGATTCTGCTTTCTTTGTGTTGTGTGCCTATTTGGATGGCTCTATGATTTTCCTTGATGAGTTTTTGCCATAGAAAAGTTGGAACACAGTAGATATAATATAAAAACAAAATATGATTTGGTTTGATACAGTACTTATAGTAGTGGTTTGCTTTCTTATACTAACGGATCCCACGAAGGTTTTGTTGAGTTTTGTGTGATTGAGGTTTTCAAGTTTTGGGTTATCTGACAATAGATGAAAGAAGGATAGAAGAGCCTAAGCTTGGGGATGCCCCGGCATCCCAAGCTTTATCCAAAAATAAGAAAACCAACTAAGCTTGGGGATGCCCCCGAGTGGCATCCCCTCTTTCTTCTAACGACCATCGGTATTTTACTCGAAGCTATATTTTTATTCGTCACATGATATGTGTTTTGCTTGGAGCGTCTTGTATGATATGAGTCTTTGCTTGTTTAATTTTGTGTTTTAAGCCATCAATCCTTGCAAGACACACTTATTTGAGAGATCCAAAATTATATCATGACTTGTTAGAATTGCTCTCTATGCTTCACTTAAATCTTTTATGAGCTATGGACTTGCTCTACTGCTTTACTTATATCTTTTTGAGCACGGTGTGCTTAGTTATTTTTGAAGAAATGCTCTCTTGCTTCACTTAGATTTATTTGAGAGTTAGTAAAATTTTGAAGAAATTCTCTCTTGCTTCACTTAAATTATTTTGAGAGAAAGAAAAAATTTATGCTCATGATCTTCACTTATATTTGTTTGAGCTTATGAAAAGCAACACATGAAAATTAGTCCCAAAGTTATAGATATCCAAGAAGGATAAATCAAAACTTTCATGAAGATCATTGGACAAAATAAACTTGATTCTTAGTAATAGTTTTGATATATGATGATGTGATATGTGAGTTGTGTTGATGAGTAATTATGCTTAAGTAAGAATATTGGTGTTAAGGTTTGTGATTCCCTATGCAAGCACGAAAGTCAATATTCATGCAATGAAATTATATCCTACTTGTGGTGCATTATTCAGTGTTAATTATGCTTAATGCTTGCTTATGAGATTATTCGTTTCTTGGCTTGTCTCTTCTCAATCTTTTGCTAGCCTTCATTTTGCACCAAGTGTGATCTCTACTTGTGCATCCAAAATCCTTTAAACCAGTTTTGCCACATGAGTCCACTATATCTACCTATATGCGGTATTCTTTTGCCGTTCTAAGCAAATTTGTATGTGCCAACTCTAATTTTCAAAATAAACTTCTCTTTTGTGTGTTCGTTTCGCTCGCGGAGCGGTGAGGGGTTGGTAATATTTTCCATGCTGGATGTGTTATTCTCACGATGAGTGTTTATTCACTTGTCATTGCACGAGAGTAAGGCAAAGGTTTTAGGGATGCCCAGTCCCGAAATGCAAAAAAAATTACTTTATGTTTGGCAAATAATAAATTCCTTGGAAAGTGTTGGCATGGAGGGCAACCGTGGATACGGCTAGCCATGGAAAGTGAAAGTATGGTGGAAAAGGAATAAACTTTATTTTCTGTTTGGGAACCGCCTATGATATATCTAGCATGGAAAGTGTTGGGAACTCTAAGTCGTTTTCGTTGGTGGGATGGATACACCTCCCAAAATGTTTTTATATCTAATTTTTCGCTTTGAGCTCTGGCACCTCTACAAATCCCTACTTCCCTCTACGAAGGGCCTTTCTTTTACTTTATGCAATTTTTATTTTGAATTTGAGTCTCCATCTTCTTTTATAAAAGCACCAACTTAGAGGCAATATAATCATACTTGAGTATTGGGTGTAGCTAATATGCAAGTGTGTTTCATCAATGGATCAATGTTTGAGCATGATGTGCTAGGGATAACTTATTTTAGCATTGATATTTTGAAAGACATGGTTGCTTGTTGATATGCTTGAGTATCTAAATTATTATGTCAAAACTAGACTATTGCTTTGAATCACATAAAGTCCAAATGCCATGCTATAAAGAAAAGAATATGATATGACATGATAGACAACACTCCACATAAAAAATTCTGTTTTTATCACTTACCTACTCCAGAACGAGTAGGAGTTAAGCTTGGGGATGCTGATACATCTCCAACGTATCTATAATTTTTTATTGTTCCATGTTGTTTTATTATCAATCTTGGATGTTTTATAATCATTTTATATCATTTTTGATACTAGCCTATTGACATAGTGCCAAGTGCCGATTCTTTGTTTTACGCATTTTTTACATCACAGAAATCAATATCGATTGAGTCCAAATGCAATGAAACTTTTGAGATTTTTTGGACCCGGAAAGGAACGTAATGGGCCTCGGTTGTGCTGGGGAGTCCCGAGGAGGACAACCCACTGTAGCGCCAGGAGGCCCAGGCGCGCCCTGGTGGGTTGTGCCCACCTCGGGTGCCACCCGGACCGCCTCTTTGCTCTATAAATACCCCAATATTCCCAAAACCCTAGGGGAGTCAACGAAATATTGATCCAGCCGCCGCAGAGTCCGGAACCACCAGATCCAATCTAGACACCATCGCGGATGGGGTTGACCACCTCCATTGGTGCCTTTCCCATGATGCGTGATTAATTCTTTGTAGACCTACGGGTCCGTAGTAAGTAGCTAGATAGCTTCCTCTCTCTCGCTGAATTCTCAATACAATGGTCTCTTGGAGATCCATATGATGTAACTCTTTTAACGGTGCGTTTTTTGCGATGAATTTTGAGTTTATGATCAGTTATATCTTTTTATATCCATGAAAGTTATTTGAGTTTCTTTGATCTCTTATATGCATGATCTCTTATAGCCTCGCATTTCTTCTCCGATATTTGGGTTTTGTTTGGCCAACTTGATCTATTTATCTTGCAATGGGAAGAGGTGCTTTGTAGTTGGTTCGATCTTACGGTGCTTGATCCCAGTGACAAAAAGGGAAACGACACGTATGTATCATTGCTACTAAGGATAAAACAATGGGGTCTATATCTACATAGGTAGATCTTGTCTACATCATGTCATCGTTCTTATTGCATTACTCCGTTTTTCCATGAACTTAATACACTAGATGCATCTTTGGATAGCGATCGATGTGCGGAGTAATAGTAGTAGATGCAGGCAGGAGTCGGTCTACTGATCTTGGACGTGATGCCTATATAATGATCATTTCCTGGATATCGTCATGATTATTTGAAGTTCTATCAATTGCCCAACAGTAATTTTTTTACCCACCGTTTGCTATTTTTCTCGAGAGAAGCCACTAGTGAAACCTACGGCCCCCGAGTCTTCTTTCTCATATATTTGCTTTGTGATCTATTTTATTTGCTCTTTTTATTCAGATCTATTAAGCCAAAAATACAAAAATTCTTTGCTGCACTTTATTTCATTTGCGATCTATTTATTTAATCTGTTACAACTTTCTCCCGTCCACATGCAATTTGAGGCGCCGTACCCCGAAAGGGATTGACAACCCCTTCAACACGTCGGGTTGCGAGGTGTTGTTATTTGTGTGCAGGGGTTGTTTACGTTGTGTTGCTTGGTTCTCCTACTGGCTCGATAACCTTGGTTTCATATCTGATGGAAATACCTACCGTTGTTGTGCTGCATCATCGCTTCCTCTTTGGGGAAATACCGACGTAGCTTCAAGTGACATCATCTCCCTCTTGGGAGGAACGCGCACCTTCACATGCGACGCGCGGGGAAGCCGCCGCGTCTGGCGGAGGAACTCAAGATGGTCGTCGTGGACGTTGGAGCTGTCCTAGTTGCCTGAGCGACCGCCGCGCGCCATAGCTATGGTTGCTCGTCGGGGGCGCGAGCACAAGGTCGCGGCGATTCGGAGAACTCTTGCGATGGCGGGCTGCAGCGGCGCTCTGGCGGCAAGCAGTACCACGACGATAGCAAGCGAGCAGAGGACAAAGGTTGAAATAAGATGGAGAGTGGGAGGAGCGCTCGTGCGTTCTGCCGCGCCCTCCTCCCCTATTTATAGGCCCGCGGCGACGGAGCCGAGGAGGCAAAACATGGGGGGGGGGGCATGGTATTAACTGCTCCCACTTCCCCCACGACACCGCACCTTCCGCGCCATAACGACATGTAATTAAAGTGCCCCAGAATCGCAACCGTTCGCCTTGGCCGTAGCACATCCGCACGCGTGGCGTGCCCGGGCATGCGGCGACGTCCCATCGCGCGCGTGGGCTGGCAGGCCTGCCTGGCCTGCTGGCGCCGCGTGGTGAACGAGCAACGGGCAGCAAGCCTGTCACCTGGCTAGCGCACCGCCCGACCTCTACCCCGATGTTTCGAATTCACCAGTCGGGCGGCCGCTCTTTGGCCGGCTCCTAACATTCGGCGTCTCCAGAAGTCCGACGAAGCAAGATTACCAGATCACTCAGAGTAGGAAGTTGTTGAGGCTCCTCGATTTCAGCCACGCCGCCCCACCAGCTTTGGGGACTACTGTCGGAGTAATTGACCACGGGTAGCCTCATCGGCACCCCACGGCATTTCAAGACATCGGGGCTAGTTGCGCCCGTCACACCTCCCAGAAGTACGGATGGCTTCTTGGGCCGGCTGGTCTAAGAGGCCGGCTGCTAGAAGACGGCAAGCCATCAGAAGACGGCCACGAGGGGGGCCACTCCTAGCAGGCGGCCCCTCGTTCACTCAAAGTTTTGCACCCACTTAACCACGACGAGACGGGGCGTGGCTACAGTGCGACCTGCCACCCCCGAATCCAGGGCGGAACATGGCCACAGTACGGGTGTACCAAGCGGACACCCCTCGCCCGGCGCGGCACTGTTGCCATGCAACCCATGACATCACCTACGTCAGAAGGAGCCATGCTCCCACGATGGGCGGTCGGTATGGCTCGCAGGTAGCGGGCCCTATCTGTCCGCGAGCCACAAGAAGGCGGCGAATCCCAAGCAGACAGCATCGAGGGAGGGCCGACTCCTAGCAGGTGGCCCTCCCTCCCCTCGGAGTCTACGCGCCATTAACCTGATGAGACGGGGTGTGGCTATAGTGAGCGCCCGCCAGACGGCGGGACTGTAGCCATGCGCCCCACGACAAAGCCTCCGTCATCAATGGCAAAGGCTACAGTATAAAGCAGTCAACCTTGCCCGCAGATGGGGGGCCCTACCTGTCAGCCGAGTTCACGGCAGTCGGCGGGACAAACCAAGCGGCGGGCCCCAGCAGCCGGCGGAGAAACCGGCGCCTAGAGACACTGACGACCGGGTCACACACCCTGTCGGATTACCATTGTACCCCTAGTGGGTAGGCTTACATAAATCCCCAGGCTTCCCATGCAAGGGGTTCAGAACCTTCGCCATCATACACACACCCATAGAAGGAGAAGATAGGGCTAGCATTGCTCTTCTTCCTCTTCTAGCCGAAACAGCTCAAGGAGCACTCTTGTAGCTACTCTATTGATGATATTCATCAGGCGGAGACCCCACATAGCAGGATTAGGGGTGTTAACTCCACCGAGAGCCCCGAACATGGGTAAGATTCCCAGGCGTATGCGGTCTCGCTCACTCCCGCTTCTAGGACCCGACGACGTACTCCTGTCCCCATCCATGATAAGCCACCCCCTGGCATATGTCACTATATATCCCCGACATATGCTATGCAAGAGTGATTGCTGGGTAGCAAGAGAGAAGAGACTACTTTGAGTGAGCTAAGTAAGGCATGCAAATTAGGGTTGACGTCAACCTTCTTTAATAGATGCCACATAAGAGTTTTGTTGTAGAGCAATAGAGAGGAAACTAATTTTATTGAGATAAGTAGGCAATGGTGATTTCTTAATTGGTAAAGTCTAAAGGTACACATTTTCTCGATTATACTAGATATCATGTTTTAGTCATATCTTTCATAACTAGTTCTTAATCAACATATAGTTTAGAGGCATGCTAATGTTAATTCTTAAAGTTGACCCTTTGTAGAAGATATTTTTATTGTCATGTCTATATCATGTTGATAGACAAGATAAATAAGTCTTCTCAACCATTGCACACACTCTTATAAAACACAATGTGCTTATGATCGTAGTGGAATACATATATCCCCAATCCCCCCTAGAGTGAAAAATTTGAAGCATAAGCTAATGTTGTTGCTTTACTCTCTTATATTTTTCATGCCTCTTATTTGGGGGGGGGGGGGGACACAAAAGAGACCCATAACTAATTATTAATAACCGTATAGTTCTAGAAGTGTGTAAACATATTGTTGAAGTTGACTCATTATAGAAGTTGTTTTTATTGCCATCTTGAAGTTGACTCATTATAAAAGTTATTTTTATTACCATCTCTTGGTGACGTTGAAGGCTGAGAGAATGATATATTATTTTCCATTTTACACGCTCCCATAAGACGCAATGTTTTTATGATCATGGTGAACTACATACATGCACATGTAAGTGCATCTAGTGCCCCTTAGTGATTTTGGTGGATTGAAGACTTATAGGTTAAGGAACTAATGCGTTTGTGAGTGTACACAGGTCTATAAGTCTATGAGGAGTTTGATATTTACAGAGAAAGTCGACCCCTAAAAATGAAGTTCTTCGAGTGAAGACTTTGATATTTTGAAGACTTTTTGAAGACTTTGAAAGTGAAGAAATTGGTGTGGCCTTGAAGACTTGGTATTCATTTGAGGAACATGAAGCGTGAAGACTTTTGCTTTCGTAGTTTCGTTTTTCTCTTTCTTGAGTCATAGGAAACACCGTCTTGTTAAAGGGGTCGAGGAAATACTAAGGAAAAATTTCCATGTGATGCTCAACTCAAAATCCTACACCTACCAATCCCTTGAGTGAAGCCTTTGGAAATCTCATACAGATTCAGTCAATTTCTTGATGTGAGACGAAGTTCTTGATCGTTGAGAATTTATTCTCGACCGAGGAGTTAGGAATTCGCCATGGATTGCCTACGATGAGGAACATGATAGCTCTGAGGAATTTGATATTCAAATTTCCGACCGTTGCTGTGCTGCGCGCCAGCTGTCCCAAAATATCTTATCCACCTAACGGTCATATCATTGGAGGGCATTTATGTCTTATCATGTCGGGCTGCTCCCTAGGCTATAAATAGCCGCCCCTACAACCACTAGCTGGTTGGCTGCTCCAAGAGAACTTGACACTTGTCATTTGAGAGCAACCCATCCTCCAGGGACTTTGAGCGAAAATCATCGAGTGAGGAAAAACCCAAAACCAAACCCCTACAAACCCAAAGTGATTGAGCATCATCAAGAGATTGATCTGCGTGGATCCGACGCTTGTTACCTTTGAAGACTGTGCTTCTTCCAGACGGTTAGGCGTCATGGTCTAGAGCATCCAAGAGGAATTGTGGATCGCCGAGTGACCAAGTCTGTGAAGGTTTGGAAGTCGCTGAAGACTTACCACGAGTGATTGGACGAGGTGCATGTGACCTTAGTTCAAGGAGAATCTGATGAGGACTTGGTGTCTGAGCTGCGTGCTTTCGGGCTGGGTGTCCGAGGCTGTGTGTCCTCAAGTTTAAATACTCGGCCGCTCAACCAGACGTACAACCGAGACAGCAGTTGGGCTGGTGTACCAAATCATTGTCTTCACCAACCTTACTGGTTCTATCTCCTCAACCCTTTCATTTCCTCATTCTTGTGTTGAGTGTTTGTTCATATCTGTGTTTGAAGACTTTGTTGAAGACTTTCTCAATTTCCTCAGTTCAATTTCTTGATCGGTTTGTCTTCATCTTGTGTTATCCTGTGATTACGCTTTATGTACTCTGTGTTTGTCTTCATTTCATCATGATGACCATGCGTGTATTCTGTTATGCTTACTTCTGAGTACTTGTTCCGCTGCAAGTAGTTCTTCGCTAAGGAATTTCCTCACCGGCAAATTCCTTAGTGAAGAATTCATAAAAATCGTCTATTCACCCCCCTCTAGTCGATATAACGCACTTTCAATTGGTATCAGAGCAAGCTACTCCCTTGTTTTGTGTGATTTTGGTTTAACCACCTGGAGTTTTAGTTATGTCGACCGTTGGTATGATCAAGGTCTCAGTAGGGTGTCCTACCTTTGATGGGACGGACTACCCCTACTGGAAGAACAAGATGCGAATGCATCTTGAAGCAATTGACAACGATCTCTGGTATGTTGTGGAAAATGGTGTTCCCTCAGTCACACCTTCTTTGAATGCTGCTGACGTGAAGAGATTCAAGCAACTCGATTCTCAAGCAAAGAATATCATATGTGGCCATCTGAGCAAAGGTCAATATGGAAGAGTGAGTGCTTTGGAATCTGCCAAGCTCATCTGGGACAGGCTATCCAAAGTGAATGAAGGAGTCTCAACTCAGCGTGACTCTCGAGTTGATGTTCTTCGGAATCTCTTCAACCGCTTCAAAAGACTTGACAATGAAAATGTTCAACAAACCTTCGATCGCTTCTCGACAAATTTCTCAAATGAGCTTCAAGAACTTGGCGCCCTTGACATCACCGACCATGAGGTGGTGAAGAAATTGTTAAGATCGCTTGATTCCTCATTTGATACTCCGCAGCGATGATACAAGAGCGTCTTGACTATAAGTCACTTGATCCTGCTGATATCCTCGAGAGGCTAAATACTCATGAGTTCGACTTCTTTGAAAGAGAGATCTCTATGGTTCTAGCTATGGAAAACACGTGCCACGAAGGCCAAGGCGTATGCGAATCTGAGTGTGAAGACTCTGGTAGTAGCCTTGGAGATCCTAAAGAATTAGGCCAGGAGCTAGCACTACTCGTGAAGAAATTCCAGAAGTTCTCAAGACGTGGTCGATTTGGAAAATCCTCAAGGAGCAGTGATTCCTCATCCAGTGACTATAAGAAAAGACTTTGTCACAAATGCAAGGAACCTTGTCACTACATCCAAGATTGTCCTCAGTGGGAAAAGGAATTAAAGAAGAAGAAACACAAGGATTACAGTTCTGATGACGCGAAGAAGAAGAAGAAATCATCGAAATCTTCATCATCAAAATCCTCAAAGCCTTCTTCTCACAAGAAGGGCAGCTCCAAAAAGGCTCGGGCATTCATTGGCAAGGAAATGGACTCTGAAGCTGAATCTGAGGAACATGAGGAAGAGGAGGCATCAGAAGAATCTGAGTCTGGTGTGGCGAGTCTAGCTCTACGCTCTTGCTTTCGTCGACAAGTCCATCTTCAACTCTGAAGAAAATGACCTCACCAACAATCTTGATGAAGATAGTGATGACTACACTCCCACCTATTGCTTCATGGCAAAGGGTGCCAAGGTACTCAAATATACCTCCTCTGAATCTAGTGAAAATGAATCGATGAAGATCTAAAGCCCGATTACTCAAAACTTGCTAAAATTGCTGTAAAACAACAAAGGGCTTTGGAAAAGGTTCAAAACATGCTAGATAAGAGTGATGATATGTTAGGTGAAGAAATGGATCGCACTAAAGCCCGATTGAAAATCTTGAGACTTGAGTCTAGGTTTGATAGCCTTCAAGGTCATCATAACACTCTCTTATCGATCATGAGAAACTTTCTTATGAATTTCTTCAAAGAAAGCAAGACCTTGAGAAGCTAAGAGTGAGTTATGAAGATCTTCAGAAGGAGCGCGATTCATTACTTGCTCAACAAATCAGCGCTTCTCAGGAAGAATTTGTTCCTCCATGCTTAAAGTGCATTGAACGTGAATCTACTAATTCTTCACCTGAATGTTCAAATGCTTCAACTGTTACAAATTCTTCACCTGCCTCTGCTATCACTAATTCCTCATCTGAGGACATTGCTAGTATCACTAACGATGCAGGCCTGAAGGAATAGTATATGACAGGCATGTACAAAAGCCTCAAAGGGCATCAGACTCTTTGTGATGTGCTTAAAAAGCAGATCCTCAACAGGAACCCTAGGAAAGAGGGTATTGCCTTTGAGAGAAAACTCAATGCTGATGGAACATATTGGAAGCCCGAGCGGTATCCCAAAACCTCATGGGTTGCTTTGCAAAGGGACCTTCGATTGATCCATCTAACTTATCTGGCTTTACATGCGAATCTCCTCATTCTTACGATGAGTCATTTGACTCCAACTATAAACTGTTCAAAAATCAGAATGGTGAAGTATTTGCTAGATATGTTGGCGCTTAATCGCAGAACGGTTCCCTATGAAGAAAATCTGGGTTCCCAAGAAGTGCCTTGAAAGTCTTGGTGAATGTCCTCATGACACCACCTGTGAAGAATAGGAACCCCAGATCAAATTCTTCATATGGACCAAATTCTTCATATGGATCCAAGTCCTCATACGGACCAAATTCCTCACGTGGATCAAATTCCTCAAAAGGATCAAAGTCCTCATATGATTATCATCGTGCTAACAACTCTGCTTCGCAGGGTAGAGCTAAGGGCTATGAATATGTGCATTATTCTTCAAACGAATATGTTCATAAGTCCTCGAAGAATTTCTCTGCTTATTCATATGCTTACCCTAACCCCTCTTATGTGAAACGAAATGGTTTGGCTTCTATGCCACCATTCTCGTATGGTGCTTGCGGAGTAATGAACTCTTTGCCACCCCTTCAGATGTGGGTGGTAAAGAAAAAGAACTAATCTCTTCTGCAGGGTCAGGTCTCCAGACGTGCCTTAACGTCTGAAGATTTTCTTGGGGACTGACGAAATTACTGCAAGGACGCAGCTTCATGATGAAATGAACTTTCATTTCACACGTCCTCATCTTGCTTATCTGTTATCTTGGTGATGAAATTCATCGATGAACTTGATATCATATTCTTCAGCGATGAAGTATATGAGATCGTAAGTTGTACCAATTCATCCGCAAGATGATCAACCCAAAGCCACCGAGTGGGTTCTCGATAGTGGATGTACAAATCACATGACTGGTGACAAGAATCTATTGATGGATGCTCCCTTATCACCGTCACATCTGAAGCATATCATCTTTCTTGACAAAGGCAAAAGTCGGTATTGGGTCTTGGTAAGGTTGCGATCTCTAAGGACATACACATGGACAAAGTCATGCTTGTTGAGTCCTTAGGATACAACCTCATGTCGATCTCAATGCTTTGTGATCTTGATATGGTGGTTATCTTTGGCAAGTATCGTTGTGTTGTAATTATGGAAGTGACAATTCCAAAGTCTTGAAGGCTTTAGGAGAGGAGACTTGTATATTGTTGATTTCTCTACAGGACCACAACCAGCCGTGTGTCTACTTGCAAAAGCTTGAAGGTTGGCTATGGCATCGGCGACTTGGTCATGCGGGCATGAGGAATTTACTGCACGCTTGCGAAGAAGAAGCATGTCATTGGCATTGAGAATGTCAAATTCCTCAAGGATCACTTATCACGAACTGTGAAGCTGGAAAAATGACCAAGGCCAAGCATCCAAAGAAAGACTATCATGACCACTACTCGTCCCTTCGAATTGCTTCACATGGACCTCTTTGGTCCCAATCATTACTCAAATTGTCGTTAATGATGCATCTCTATATGGCTTTGTTATTGTTGATGATTACTCTCGCTACACATGGGTACACATTGTTACTTACAAAAATCAAGTGCAGGAAGTCTTCAAGCGATTTTCCTCGAGGGCTTCAACTAACTTTGGTGTGAAGATCAAGCACATCAGGAGTGACAATGGAACTGAGTTCAAGAATTCTGGTCTTGATGACTATCTTGATGAACTTGGTATCACTCATGAGTTATCTGCTCCTTATACTCCTCAGCAAAATGGCGTCGTGGAGCGCAAGAACAGAACTCTTGTTGAGATGGCTCGCACTATGCTTGATGAATACAAAACGCCTAGTCGTTTTTGGATTGATGCAATTGATACGGCGTGCCACATCATCAATAGAGTATATCTTCACAAATTCTTCAAGAAGACTTCCTATGAACTCCTCACTGACAAGAAACCCAATGTAAGTAATTTCAAAGTCTTCTGTGCTAAATGTTGTATTAGAGATCATCATCACAATTCTAAATTTGCACCGAAAGCACATGAAGGTTTTATGCTTGGTTACGGAAAGGACTCGCACACCTCTGAGTCTTCAACATCACTCTTCACAAGATTGTTGACCTTTGTAGATGTGCGGTTCGATGAAACTAATGGCTCGCAAAGAGAGCACCTACCTTCTGTGTTAGATGAACCAACACCTGAGGAATCTATCAAGTTCAAGGCAACTGAGGATGTCATCCCTACTGAAGAAACTGCTGAAGAATTCATTCCTGTACGCGAAGAACGTCGGTGATGCACTGAAGATAATGCTGAAAACAATGGTGCTTGAGGAAAATGATCAAATTCCTCGACGACAACCAGCTCATCCTCGCGTTGCAAAAGAAGTGCAAGTGGAGAAGATCATCGATGACATTAAAGCGCGGAGTCCTCTCACACGCTCAAAAGCTTCACATTTATCTAACTTTTGTGGGCACTATGCTTTTGTCTCTATCACAGATCCCACTAAGGTAGATGAAGCATTTACGAGCCGAGTGGATTCAGGCTATGCAAGAAGAATTACATCGATTCGAGCTCAACAATGTGCAGGAACTGGTCAAACGTCCAGATCCTCGCAAGCATAATATCATTGGCACAAAGTGGATCTACCGCAACAAGCAAGATGAAAATGGCCTTGTGGTGAGGAATAAGGCACGACTAGTAGCTCAAGGCTACACACAGGTTGAAGGAATTGATTGCGATGAAACTTTTGCACCTGTTGCTAGACTTGAGTCTATCTGCATATTACTACGCCTATGCTAACCATCACAATATCACTTTATATCAAATGGATGTGAAAAGTGCATTCCTCAATGGTAAGCTTGAGGAAGAAGTATATGTTGCTCAACCCCCAGGTTTTGAAGATCCAAAGAATCCTGACAAAGTCTTCAGACTTAATAAGGCCCTCTATGGTCTCAAAAAAGCCCCACGGGCGTGGTAGGATACATTGAAGGAATTCTTCGTGAAGAATGGCTTCACACCCGGTTCACTCGACCCTACTCTCTTTACTAAATCTTATGATGGTGAACTGTTTGTGTGCCAAATATATGTTGATGATATTATCTTTGGCTGTCTTGACCAACGTTATAGTGATGAATTTGCCTATATGATGAGTGAAGAATATCAAATGTCTATGATGGGAGAGTTGAAATTCTTCTTAGGTCTTCAAATTAAGTCAACAACACAATGGCATATTCATATCTCGGAGAAATACCTCAAAGATGTCCTGAAGAAATTCGGCATGCAAGATTGCAAAGGCGTCAAAATTCCTATGCCCACAAATGGCCATCTATGCACCGATGAAAATGGTATTGACTTGATCACAAGGTATACCGCTCCATGATTGGTTCTTTATTGTACTTATGTGCATCTAGGCCAGATATAATGCTTAGTGTTTGCATGTGTGCCCGATTTCAAGCTACACCGAAGGAATCACACCATAAGGGTGTGAAGCATATTCTTCGATATCTAGCTCACACACCAACACTAGGATTATGGTACCCCAAGGGCTCTGCTTTTGATCTCATTGGATATTACGACTCGACTATGCTGGTGATCATGTGGACCGCAAGTCAACTTCGGCACTTGTCATTTCCTCGGACGATCTTTGGTGCATTGGTCCTCGAAGAAAGCAGGCTGCGTATCACTGTCTACTGCGGAAGCTGAATACATTGCTGCTGGCTCGTGTTGTGCTAAATTGCTGTGGATAAAGCAAACTCTCAAGGACTACGGCATCAACGTGAAGAATGTGCCTCTCTACTGTGACAATGAGAGTGCCATCAAGATTGCTCACAACCCAGTTCAGCACTCGAAGACAAAGCACATTCAAATTCGTCATGATTTTCTTCGTGATCATGTGTTGAAGGGCGACATCTCTATCGAGCACGTGAAGACTGAAGAACAGCTAGCCGATATCTTCACTAAGCCCTTGGATGAGAAGAGATTTAGCAAGTTGCGGTGTGAGCTAAATATCTTAGAATCTTGAATGTTCTTTGAAAAAGGCACACATCCTAACACTTATGCAAAATTGATGACTTAGATGTGCAACACATGAAGAAACGTTTTCTTCAATCAATGAAGAATAACACTCTAAGTGTGAAGAAATTAATGAAGAATTTGATTCTCAGAACCCTACGACAATTGTACGCGGTGTCTAAAATCATCATTCTTATATGGTGGGTCACGCCACCACCAAAGTTGAAAATCTTCAATTTGAGTTTTTCCTCAGTTTTGAAATTCTTCAGTTTTCAAATTCTTCAACTTTGCAAAATCTTCACTGTTTCCGTCGTCTTTCTTCATTGGCTATATATATATATATGGGTTTATGTCCTCTACAACATTCACTTATAGTTATTTCGTCAAGTCGTTTTTTTCCTGCTAAGTGAGTGTGATCGGACCCTTCCCCCTCTATGCTATACTCAACCCAATCTATTCACAAATTCTTCATGTGCGTTCTATTTGAAACTCGTTCAAAATCTTCTTGAGTCCTGTCAGCTGAAGAAATTGCGAACGAAACTTTAAAACTGATCTTATCCAAATTTTCGGTTTTGCCGCTCAAACCGTTCCGCATCCCACGATGCATTATTTTACTCACCCACGATCGTACACGATCTCCACTACACAGTACGTGGGTGACACATGTCGTGAGAAGGAGAATGGTCAGGGGCACGTTCATCCCAAATCTTCGGTGACAGTTTTTCACCTTGTCTATAAATACCCCTCTCCCTTCCTCACTTCTTTTACCCTTTCGACCTCTCTCTCCTGCTCGAGCTCCTCAAACCCTAAGCGCCTTGCTACTCCATCGTCGTCGGTGAGGAAGAGCTTCACTGCCTCAACCTCGTCGCCGTCGTACTCACGCCGGCCGCGGATTTCTTCACTCCGCCGCCGCCGTAGCTGTCTTCCTCAGCCAAGTTAGGGCGTGGAAGATCTGAACTAATGAGCTTCACATCTACAACACCCAGGTTAAATCGTGTTCTTCATTTAGGGTAAATAAAGTTACTTTTATTACTCGCTTTGATTCTCAAGCTTTCACGAAAATCTTCAAAGGTGTTTATTCTTCAAATCCTCACACACAAACACCTCACAAGCTATCTGCTCTTGATTCGTTTCTCTAAGCAATCATTTTCTTCAAGATCCCTTAATTGTGTGGATCCTCGATCTGTACAACTCTGGAACCTAAGTCAAAGAACGCTTAGTGAAATTCTTCAAGGCTCATCTGGTCAAAATCCTCAAAACTTGTTCTTTTGAAAAACCTTACGAGAACGCATATGACCTCTCCAAATTCCTCGCGACTATACTGCTCACGGTACACATGTCATTCTTTGAATCACTAGGTTCTCATCAACTTAACTCATTTGCAGCGTTCCTCGAAGAAAAACTGCATACTTCTTCAGAGAACTCAATTGTTCAATTTCCTCAATCTGAAGAATATGGCAGACGGTAAGAAGCTTCTGAAGGAGGAAAGAAACACGAGGTTATGACTGCTTTTGAGATCCACGAGGAAATTTATGCTGACTCTGCACACCGATGAAGAAAACAAAAATCAGCGCAAGGTGCGATTCGGAAAGATTGAACGGAGATGGGCAAGGGAATGGAGGGAATACAGATATGTGACTCCAAAGTACATGAAGAAATTCGCTCTCAATCCTCCATGCCCAAGAGCTCCATTGGCACCTGGCCAAGTAGCTGACCCACCAGCATCAAGCGTGGTGAGGACTTTCCTGAAGAATGGGCTAAGCGCCAAGCTAAATTGGCAAGACAAGCCAAGGAGGCAGTGAAGAAATTCAATGAGGATTCTGCCACTGCTACAACTACTGAGGCCTCGGTCAAACCGAGGAAATCCATGCCAAAGAAGCCTGCTCATAAGCCAAGTGCTTCACCAGCAGCGCCCTCACGTCAAATTCCTCACACTGCTACAGCTCCACCAAAGTCCTCAACAGCTCCGTCAAAGTCCTCAGCTCCTGTGAATCTGGCTACATGTCAAAGGACTGCTGGTTTCTCGATTGCCTCTGGAGTTTCAACAAGTTCCTCAGCAGCACCAATTTCATCATCTGGCCCGACTCTGCTGAAGACCAAAGCAACAGCTGGACGAGGTCCTCGGCCAAGTCCAAAGAAGAAACAAGTTGCATTCCATGTGCCTTCTGATGACGAAGCTTCTGAGGATGAACTTGCGGAAATCATCAGAGATCGCCAAGAAAGGGCCTCTAGAGCCAAAGGCACATTTGTGCCACTGCTGTTGGATCCGAGGAAAATCCTCGATTATATTGATCTCTGGCACAAGGATCCAAATACCCCTATGCACGACTTTCATCGACCCTGGACAAAGTCATATGTTGACCCATTTCATCGCTGAAGAGAAATGGAAGTTTGAAAAGGCAAGAGAGATCAAGAAGGCTCAATACGAGAAGGAGAAGTTCTGAAGAAAAGCGTTGTCAAAATGACACCGAGGAACTTCTCAAGGTCCAGACTGAAATTCAAGACCTCGGCAAAAACTTCGATTCTTATTATGCTGATTGGCAAGGAGCCAAGGTCGATTAAATCAATCGGCGAAGAAATTCACAAATGTTGCTGCCCCAACGCAACATGAAATTCCTCAGGTGAAGCCTCAGCTCACCGACCGAAGAACATGCCTGTCTGACCGGCGATGACGTTCATGCCGATGAAAATGCTAGTTCTGTGGCTGATGATTCCATTCCACCACGAAGAAATTGCCGGGGCATCCACTAGTGGTGCGCTGAAGAAATCGAACAAGACAGGCAACTGCATCGATTCTTTGAAGAAATTCAACCAGATTCCTCAGCTCCTCCTGCACCAACACCAACTCCAATTCTTCCATCCGCCTCGAGGTGAAGAAAACCAAGGCTGCAGAATCGAGCTGCGGTGAAGAAAAGGAAGGCATCAGCTGTGTCACATTCTTCAGCTGCGAAGAAAATGAAGCCAATGACCAGCTCATTTGAAAATCCAATTGATGTTGTTCCGATTTCCTCCATGCCATCAAAGGACCTTGTTCCTTTTGGAGAAGACTATGAGATCCCAATCGGATCGATGAAGAACATCATTCTGCTGCCCGTCGAGCAGATTGATGAAGAAATTGAAGTGGACGCAATCCCTTCAACCCGGTCATTTCCTCACCTATGCCTCGGTTCACGGTGAAGAGGCGGTGTTGAGGAAGTTGAAGATGAAGATGTGGATATAGGGTGCACCACACGGTGATGAATGATGACTTTTGGGAAAGTCTGCATCCCAATACTCCTCTCTTCACTCTGCTCCAACAGATTCCTCAGTCCCTGCACAAACAGTCCAAATGGACTCAAGAAACTCAACCCACCTGCTCGTGCATGAAGAAATTCCAGCCACTAGTGCTGATGAACTCCTTCACGATCCATAGATCGCACTGTTGAGGAACAAGAAATTCCTCGGCTGAAGAACCTGAACTTGCGATTCCTGAGGTGGTGATGCAACTCACTGACACTCCTCTGCCCAAGCAAAAGAATCCGTTCTTAAGCAAACAAAAGTTCAAGGCTGATGATTTCTTTGCCGAGCACGTATTCTTCACTAACTATAATCCATATGATTCCGCTTGCATAAGGAAGAGGTGTTTCTGGACTGCCAGCCAAGCCAACTTCTATTCCTCAGTGCTCTTCAACAAAGACAAAGTCTTCGATCATGCTCATATTCCTCATGTGGACATGGAGTCTCTGCCAGGCTTTGAGCTAGTCCTCAGTGTTCTTCACGATGCAGGACTTCTGAATTTCTGCACTGATATACGTGGATCGGAATGAAGAACTAATTCTTCAATTCTATGCAACGCTGCACATCACCGGAGACGCTGAAGACGTGAACTCATGGGTATTAGACTGGATGTCTGAAAATACTCACTACAAGGCACCAGCAACTGAATTGCTTCGTGCTCTACCACTAAGTCCTCCACTTGATGGTGCACGTTGTATCTACAACGAACCAGAACTTTCAAATCACTATATGCAAGTGTTGATGAAGCCTTTGAAGCCAAGGCAGGCCCCAAGAACCAAATTCCTGGTCAAGGAATTATTGTATGTGCCTCGGACTGTCTATCGGATTACGGCGAAGACAATGAGTCCTATCAAAGGCCACGACTCGTGATGAAGAAGTCGTTGGCATCATGAAGAATATGCTTTTCAACACCATCCATGGTGTTCCCGCCAACTTCCATGATTTCTTCATGAGGACTCGGCAAACATTGCTATGTCACCATTTGAGCTGAAGCCTTATGCGCCATGGAAAATGAGATTCATCAGCAAAAGGTCTACACTCAATTACAAGACTGAAAATCAGAACCACTGCAACAACTTTCCCACGATTGAAGTCCTCAAACGGACATTTACCTCGAGATGATGACAAGGGCAAGGCTACTGCTGTGATCGATGAAGGCATTCGTCCATTGGATGGACGGTTTACAAAAGCAGCATCCTACTCCACCAATGATGACTCGCCACCCATGACTCTGCGCAAATACCTCGGTCAAGCAAAGTCCTCAAGCCACGGCACCTGTGGTGATGGTGATCGTGAGTTACTTCTCTGTCTTCATCGGAAGGTTGATCGCAATCATAAATGGGTCAAGCGTCAGTTTGGTTCAATTCTTCACAACATGACCTCAACACACAATGCAGTGAAGAAAAACCACTACTACCTCCATGAAACCTTCAAACGCACCTGGGCTGTTCTTTCACATGTCTACAATGCGGAAGAACTAACGACTATGGGACTAAAGGAAGAATTTGACTGGTCTGCACCTCCTCCGAAGAAATACAAGAAGGTCAAAGTTCCGTCCTTGGTGGCCAGCTCCTATTCTTCATCGCGCGACACTGATGAAAATGAAGACTTGGACGACACCGCGGCAGGTCCCACTACAACAACCGACCCCAACATCGCTGGCGCTCCTTCTTCAACTTGAAATTCTTCAGGAGCGTTAGTCCTCAGTTTCGATCCTTTTGGTCATTCGATGACAAAGGGGGAGAAATTTGAGTTAGTCTTCAAGCGGGTCTATTTTATTGCTTAGTTTTGTTAAGTTACAACTCTCGTTCTTCCGAAACTTTTATTGGATCGAGTTCTAATCTTAAACCCGATGGTGCTTTGATACTTTTGATGCACTATACTCTGATTCTCTTGAGCTTCTTGAAAATCTTCAAAGCGGATCTATTTGAGCTCTGATACTCTTGATGCGTTATTTTGCATGCTTGTTCCTCATTAATGTTATCGCGCATGCTTTGAATTACATCAAGCACCATATTTCATCATGCATTTCAAATTCTTCATATTATATGACAAATGCATGTATGAATTACAAGATATAGGGGGAGATCTCCATGATTCAACTCTTCAAATGTGCATTGCCTCAAAAGCAAATTCCTCACTATGCACATCTTCAGGGGGAGTTCTTCTATATCTTGCAATCAAATTCTTCATTATCAGTATTTACACTTCATATGTTTATCCCCGTTGAAAACTTAACCTATATTGTCATCAATCACCAAAAAGGGGGAGATTGTAAGTGCATCTAGTGCCCCTTAGTGATTTTGGTGGATTGAAGACTTATAGGTTAAGGAACTAATGCTTTTGTGAGTGTACACAGGTCTATAAGTCTATGAGGAGTTTGATATTTACAGCGAAAGTCAACCCCTAAAAATGAAGTTCTTCGACTGAAGACTTTGATATTTTGAAGACTTTCTGAAGACTTTGAAAGTGAAGAAATTGGTGTGACCTTGAAGACTTGGTATTCATTTGAGGAACATGAAGCGTGAAGACTTTTGCTTTCGTAGTTTCATTTTCTCTTTCTTGAGTCATAGGAAACACCGTCTTTGTTAAAGGGGTCGAGGAAATACTAAGGAAAAATTTCCATGTGATGCTCAACTCAAAATCCTACACCTACCAATCCCTTCGAGTGAAGCCTTTGGAAATCTCATACTGATTCAGTCAATTTCTTGATGTGAGACGAAGTTCTTCCGATTCTTGAGGAATTTGTTCGACCGAGGAGTTAGGAATTCGCCATGGCGGATTGCCTACACAAAGGAGGAACATGATAGCTACTGAGGAATTTGATATTCAAATTTCCGACCGTTCTTGTCTTCTTGCGCCACTGTCCCAAAATATCTTATCCACCTAACGGTCATATCATTGGAGGGTATTTATGTCTTATCATGTCGGGCTGCTCCCTAAGCTATAAATAGCCGCCCCCTACAACCACTAGCTGGTTGGCTGCTCCAAGAGAACGTGACACTTGTCATTTGAGAGCAACCCATCCTCCGAGGACTTTGAGCGAAAATCATCGAGTGAGGAAAAACCCAAAAACCAAACCCCTACAAACCCAAAGTGATTGAGCATCACTGAAGAGATTGATCCTGCGTGGATCGGACGCTTGTTACCTTTGAAGACTGTGCTTCTTCTAGATGGTTAGGCGTCATGGTCTAGAAACATCCAAGAGGAATTGTGGATCGCCGAGTGACCAAGTCTGTGAAGGTTTGGAAGTCGCACGAAGACTTACCACGAGTGATTGGACGAGGTCTGTGTGACCTTAGTTCAAGGAGAATACGGTGAGGACTTGGTGTCTGAGCTGCGTGCTTTCAGGATCGGGTGTCCAGGACTGTGTGTCCTCGAGTTTAATTACTCGGCCGCTCCAACCAGACGCATAACCGAGACAGCAGTTGGAACTGGTCTACCAAATCCTTGTCTTCACCAACCTTCTTGGTTCTATCTCCTCAACCCTTTCATTTCCTCATTCTTGTGTTGAGTGTTTGTTCATATCTGTGTTTGAAGACTTTGATGAAGACTTTCTCAATTTCCTCAGTTCAATTTCTTGATCGGTTTGTCTTCATCTTGTGTTATCCTGTGATTACGCTTTACATACTATGTGTTTGTCTTCATTTCATCATGATGACCATCCGTGTATTCTGTTATGCTTACTCGAGTACTTGTTCATTGCAAGTAGTTCTTCGCTAAGAAATTTCCTCACCGGCAAATTCCTCAGTGAAGAATTCATAAAAATCGCCTATTCACCCCCCCTCTAGTCGATATAACGCACTTTCAGCACATGACCACCATAGACTACGTGTGAACACCAGTCTAACACCATCGTTTAGGAGATGATTCATTTTTAAACGTATCTTTATACACCCTCATAAAAACCTCGTATGACAAAAGCATAGATACAAGGTGACCCATATGTCTAGCACCATCGCTTAGGAGATGATTCAGTTTTAGACATATCTTTATAGACCTTCTTAATTTTTTGGAATGTTTATTCTATTGGTTGTTGACATAGTCATGGAGTAGACGCCAATGTGATAACGTCTCCCACTTATTTTGGAAACTTATGTCATGTATATTATATTTGACGTCAACCTTCTTCAAGAGATCCCACACAAGAGTTTTGTAGTGTAACAAGAGAGAGGGAACAACCCTCGCTAAGGTAAGTAGGTTGTGGATATTATGGTTGACGCCAACCATATTTAAGAGATGCTATGAAAGAGTGATTGCTGGGTAGCAAGAGAGATGAGACTACTTTCAGTGAGCGAAGTAAGGCAGACAAATAAGGGTTGACGTCAACCTTCTTTAATAGATGCCACATAAGAGTTTTGTTGTAGAGCAATAGATAGGAAACTACTTTCATCCAGATAAGTAGGCAACGGTGATTTCTTAATTGTTAAATCTAAAGGTCCACATTTTCTCGATTATACCAGATATCATGTTTTAGTCATATCTTTCATAACTAGTTCTTAATCAACATATAGTTCAGAGGCATATTAACATTAATTATTAAAGTTGACCCTTTGTACAAGATATATTTATTGTCATGTCTATATCATGTTAATAGACAAGAGAAATAGTTCTTCTCAACCATTGTACACACTCCTATAAAACACAATGTGCTTATGATTGTAGTGCAATACATATATCCCCCATCCCCCATAGAGTGAAAAATTTCAAGCATAAGCTAATGTTGTTGCTTTACTCTCTTATATTTTTCATGCCTCTTTTTTTGGGGGGGGGGGGGGTACAATAGAGACCCATAACTAATTCTTAATAAGCATATAGTTCTAGAAGTGTGTAAACATATTGTCGAAGTTGACTCATTATATAAGTTGTTTTTATTGCCATCTTCAAGTTGCCTCATTATGGAAGTTGTTTTTATTGCCATCTGTTGGTGACGTTGAAGGCTGAGAGAAAGATATATTCTTGTGCATCTTACACACTCCTGTAAAATGCAATGTTTTTATGATCATGGTGAACTACATACACCCTCTTGCACATGACAACCATAGACTACGTGTGAACACCAGTCTAGCACCATCGTTTAGGATATGATTCATTTTTAGACTTATCTGTATAGACCTTCATAAAAATGTCGTATGACGTAAGCATAGAGATAAGGTGACCCACATGTCTAGCACCACCGCTTAGGAGATGATTCAGTTTTAGACGTATCTTTTTACACCTGCTTAAAATTTTGGAATGTTTATTCTATTGGTTGTTGACATAGCAATGGACTAGACGACAATGTGATAACGTCTCCCACTTATTTTGGAAACTTATGTCATGTATATTAGATTTGACATAAACCTTCTTTAAGAGATTCCACACAAGAGTTTTGCCATGTAGCAAGAGAGAGGGAACAATCCTCGTTGAGCTAAGTAGGTTGTGGATATTAGGGTTGACGTCAACAATACTTAAGAGACGCTATGCAAGAGTGATTGCTGAGTAGCAAGAGATATGCGACTACATTCAGTGAGCTAAGTAAGGCAGGCAAATTAGAGTTGACGTCAAACTTCTTTAATAGATGCCACATAAGAGTTTTGTTGTAGAGCAATAGAGGGGAAACTACTTTAATTGAGATAAGTAGGCAACCATGATTTCTTAATTGTTAAAGTGTAAAGGTACACATTTTCTCAATTATACTAGATATCATGTTTTAGTCCTATCTTTCATAACTAGTTCTTAATCAACATATAGTTTAGAGGCATGCTAACGTTAATTATTGAAGTTGACCCTTTGTAGAAGATATTTTTATTGTCATGTCTATATCATGTTGATAGACGAGAGAAATAAGTCTTCTGAACCATTGTACACACTCCTATAAAACACAATGTGCTTATGATCGTAGTGCAATACATATATCCCCCATCCCCCCTAGAGTGAAACATTTCAATCATAAGCTAATGTTGTTGTTGTACTCTCTTATATTATTCATGCCTCTTTTTGTTGGGGCGGGGGGCGGTGGGGACACAATAGAGACCCATAACTAATTCTTAATAAGCATATAGTTGTAGAAGTGTATAAACAAATTGTTGAAGTTGACTCATTTTAGAAGTTGTTTTTATTGCCATCTTGAGGTCCACCCATTATAGGAGTTGTTTTTGCTGCCATCTCTTGGTGAAGTTTAAGGCTGAGACAAAGACATCTTCTTTTCCATTTTACACACTCCCGTAAGACGCAATGTTTTATGATCATGGTGAACTAAATACACGCTCTTGCACATGACCACCATAGACTACGTGTGAACACCACTCTAGCACCATCGTTTAGGAGATTATTCATTTTTAGACGTATCTTTATACACCCCCATAAAAACCTCGTATGACGTAAGCATAGAAACAAGGTGACTCACATGTCTAGCACGATCGCTTTGTAACATCCCAAAATTCTTAATTTTGGAATGTTATATTAAATAAATAGTTTTGATTGATTGTTTGATTGTGGTGTGGTTGCTTGTGAGAAATTGAGTGAAATTTGAAGCTTTTTGAAAGTTAAATGATAAGGAATAAAATGACTTTCCCAAAATTTTCATATTGCTTTTATGATCTCCATGTATTCAAAATCATTTCATCACAAGACCCTAGAGTGAAGATAATATGACTTCTTCCATTTAAATAAATGAAAAGGGTTTTGAAAAGATTTGAATTCCTTTTGGAAATATTTCAAATTCAGAAACTTTATGCAACTCAATGAGTTTCATGAGAGAAGATAAAATGGCTTCTAAAAATGTTAAGAAAGAGAGTTGGAAGTTTCAAATAATCAAATTTAAAGTCCCTTTGAAGGTATTTTGAAAATCATTTTCAATTTGAAGTTATTTGGTTTTTATTCAAATTATTTTTCTCCAAAAATAAAATATATGGAAATTAGGGTAAAATGATTCCCTACAGTAAAAAAATGGAGAGAAATAAATTTGAAATCATTTTGGTATTTTAAAATTTTTTATTTGGTTTTTAAATGAACCGGTAGTACTGTTTGCGTTATTTGCATTTTTCTGGAATTTATTTGCCGCTGAAAATATGTTCATGTTTTAGGAAATGTGTTTCTGAAAATTCTGATATATAATATGCCTATGTACAGTTTTATTTTTATTTTTGTTATTAATTTTTTCCTTTTCTGTTTCTAATTAAAAAAACTGCGCGTGCACCTGGAACTAACTGTCGCCCATGCGTCTTGGCCTAGGGGCCGGCATTGTGCTGTCCTACCCGAAGGGCGAACGGCTCAAATACGCGCTCCAGATCCACTTCAGCACCTCCGACAACATCGTCGAATACGAAGCTCTTGTGCATGGCCTATGACTTTCCAAAGAACTCGGCATCCGGCGCATCCTATGCTATGGCGACTCGGATCTGGTGGTGCAGCAGTGCTTCGGCGAGTGGGACGCCCGCGGCCCCAACATGGCGAGCTACCGCTTCCTCGTCCAGAAGCTGTCCGGATTCTTCGCGGGCTGCGAGTTGCTCCACGTCCCGCGCATGGAAAATGAGGCGGCCGACATGCTCGCCAAGATCGCCTCGTCCCGGCAATCCATCCCGTCCGGTGTCTCCCTCGAGCACCTGCACAAGCCGTCCGTCAAACCGTCTCCAGACTCCGAGTCCATCTACGTCCCGGACGACCCGGCCGCGCTTCAACCCGGCCCGGGGACTGCTCAACCCGGCCCGGGGGCTGCAGCCGTTGACCCGGCCGCCGCCATTCTCAACCCGGGGGCTGCCGAACCCGGCTCGGGGGTTGCCGCCCCAGAACCCGCCATGGTGGCCGTCTTAGTCGCGGTGACGACACCATCGTGGGCCCTGCCCGTCTTAGAGTTTCTGGAGAACGGGGTCCTCCCCATGGACGAGACCGTAGCCCGGCAAGTGCAGCGCCGGGCGTCCGCCTACAGCATCATCAACAACGAGCTCGTCAAGTGCAGCTTCACTGGCGTGTTCCCAGCGCCGCATCAAGCAAGACAAGGGCATTGAGATCCTCCTCGACATACACCAGGGCGAGTGCGGGCACCACGCAGCCTCACTGTCCCTGGTGGCCGAGGCCTTCCGCCATGGTTTCTACTGGCCCACGGACCTCGAAGACGCCGAGTCACTCGTCCTCAAGTGCGAGGGATGCCAGCGCTTCTGCAAGCACAGCCACCAGCCGGTGTCGGCACTCTGGACCATCCCGATCGCCTGGCCCTTTGCGGTCTGGGGACTCGACATGGTGGGGCCCTTCAGGACCGCTCGAGGCGGCATGCCGCATTTGCTAGTGGCGGTGGACAAGTTCACCAAATGGATCGAAGCAAGGCCAATCAAGAAACTAGTCGGGCCAACGGCCGTCCTATTCGTCAAGGACATCACGGTGCGCTATAGCATGCCGAACAGCATCATGACGGACAACGGCACCAACTTCGCCAAGGGCGCGCTCACGCAGTACTACTCCGTCTCCGGCATCCGCCTCGACCTGGCTTCCATTGCACACCCGCAGTCCAACGGCTAGGTCGAGCGGGCCAACGGCCTCATCATATCCGGCATCAAGCCGCGGCTCGTCGAGCCGCTCATCCGTTCACCCGGCAGCTGGCTCGACGAGCTGCCGGCCGTCCTCTGGAGTCTCCGAACAACGCCAAACCGGTCGACCGGGTTCACCCCGTTCTTCCTCGTCTACGGAGCAGAAGCCGTCATCCCGACCGACGTCGAGTTCGACTCGCCGCGCGTCATGATGGACACCGAAGCCGAAGCCAAAGAAGCCCGCGAAGACGGTGTCGACCTGCTCGAACAAGCACATCTCCTAGAGCTCAGTCGCTCAGCCATCTACCAGCAAGGCCCGAGGCACTACCACAACAAGAAGATCAAACCCCTCGCTTTTCGGGAGGGAGACCTCGTCCTCCGAATCGTCCAAGAGCAGACCAGCCAACACAGGTTGTCCTCCCCATGGGAGGGCCCCTTCATCATCAGCAAAGCCTTGTGCGATCGCAACGCTTACTACCTCATCGATGCCCGCAAGTCAAACAAGCGCAAGAGGGACACCGCCGGCGAAGAAACAACCCGGCCGTGGAATGCAGAACTCCTCCGCCCGTTTTATAGTTAGCCATGTGCACGTATGTATCGCTACCTTTTGTAATCATCAGAAAACTATGGGGTCCCCGAACGACGCTCGGGGGCTGCCTTTTCCGACCGAGCTATCGTGTCTCCTGCATTTGTGCATTATTTACCTCTTTATCAAACCCGGCCACCGGTCTGGCTCGCTCGACCCGGTGGCTCGGGGGCTGGCCGATTTGGTTACTACCCGTCGCCTTACTTAGCGGTTCCTGACGTATTGGGATCGCCGCGGCCTTCCACTTCGCCCTAAGCCACGGAACCGGCTTTGGTTGTCGGCCGGCAAGCGCGTAAGTCCAGAGCACCAGCACGCCACAAACACTAAGTCAAGGACCACCGGGTTACCCAACCCGGCCAAGCCACTTTAAGTTACCGCACGACCGGCTGCTCACCAACCGGCTTCGCCGGATTGCCGCCAGCCGGCCCAGTGGGTGTTTCGCTCGCGCTCAACGTTTCGAACGCCTAAGTACTACACGGTCCTCTCGAAGGCCAAACCCCTTGTCACGGACCGGAGCCTCGGCCGTCAGACTCGCGGGGGGAAGCCCAAGAGGGGAAGGTCGCAAGAAAA